>JAVKPL010003794.1:0-20594 GCA_032173675.1 Gastrolobium villosum
TCAGGCTTTGATGAATGATGTGTTAGGACCGTTTTGAGAAAATTTGTGCTGGTATTTTTTGATGATATACTCATATACAGTCAGAACCGTGACGAGCACATGGAACACCTACTTAAGGTCTTTACAGTGCTGAGAGCTCATTCACTGGTGTGCAATAAAAAAAAAAGCAGCTTTGGCAGTGACCACATGGAGTATTTGGGGCATATCATATCAGCTGATGGTGTGAGTGCTGACCCCAGTAAAATTGCAGCCATGACAAGGTGGCCTGCACCTAAAAACATCAAGGGCTTGAGAGGTTTCTTGGGACTCACGGGTTATTACAGGAGATTTGTGCAAGACTATGGCAAAATTGCTAAACCTCTGACTGATTTATTAAAAAAAGATGCATTTCAGTGGGGTGAGACAGCAGAGCATTCTTTTGCTGTTTTAAAAGAAAAAATGTCCACTGTTCCCGTTCTTGCACTACCGGATTTTTCCCAGCCCTTCACTGTGACCACTGATGCTTCTGGAAAGGGCATTGGGGCTGTTTTAATGCAGGGAAATCGACCAGTTGCTTTCTTGAGTCAAGGTTTTTCTCCAAGGGCCCAAAGTAAGTCCATTTATGAAAAGGAGTTAATGGCTATAGTTTTCGCCGTTCAGAAATGGAAACATTATTTGATGGGGAGGCACTTTGTAATTAAGTCCGACCAGAGAAGCTTGAAATTCTTGACTGACCAAAAAGTCTTAAATGAAGACCAACAAAAATGGGCTGTGAAGTTACTTGGGTTTGATTTTGAAATCCAATATCACCCTGGCAAAGAAAATCACGTGGCTGATGCCCTCTCAAGGCAAATGCAAATGGCTAGCATCACCCGGTTACAAATGCCCGAATTGCAGGAGCTAGAGCATGAGTTATTGGTTGACACCAAGTTACGGTCTATCTTCCAAGACTTACTGGTTGGTAGTGCTGCTCATCCGGGTTTTAAACTTAAAGAGGGCAGGCTGTTTTACAACGATAGACTGGTTGTCTCAAAAAAATCCAAACTTATCCCCACTTTGCTTCAAGAGTTCCATGATTCCAGCTTTGGGGGCCACTCTGATTTCTTCCGGACTTATAAGAGGCTAGCCAACTTGGTCTATTGGGAGGGAATGAAGAAAACTATCAAAGATTATGTGGCTGCTTGTGTAGTTTGCCAACAAAGCAAGGCCCAAAATCTATCCCCTGCCGGGTTATTACAGCCATTGCCTATTCCGGTAAACGTATGGTCTGATATCTCTATGGACTTCATTGGGGGGTTGCCTAAGGCCATGGGTTTTGATACAATTTTTGTTGTTGTGGACCGCTTGACTAAATATGCCCATTTTTTGCCCCTCAAACATCCATACACAGCAAAGGAGGTTGCTGACTTATTCCTCAAGGAAGTGGTAAGGCTTCATGGGTTCCCTTTTACTATTGTTTCTGACCGCGACAAAATTTTTCTAAGTACTTTTTGGACTGCATTGTTCAAAAGTGCTGGTACTAAACTACATTATAGTACCGCCTATCACCCGCAAACGAATGGTCAAACAGAAGTGGTTAACCGGTGCCTAGAGGTTTATTTAAGGTGTTTTTGTAGTCCTAAACCAAAGCAATGGCCCCGGTGGCTTGCGTGGGCTGAATTTTGGTATAATACTACCTACAAGGATACTACGGGCATGACACCTTTTAAGGCGTTATATGGCACTGACCCTCCTCACCTGTTCCGGAGTGATAATTCCCCATCTGCAGTAGATGCCATTTCACGTTCCTTGGCTGAAAGGGATATGATCCTACAGGATTTAAAACAGAATCTGGTGCAAGCCCAAAATAAAATGACAGTCCATGCTAATCAACATAGGAGGGATGTTCATTTCACGCCAGGAGACCTGGTTTACCTCCGCTTACAACCTTATAGACTCAAAACTATTGCTAGGCGTGTTAATGAGAAACTCAGCCCGCGGTACTATGGCCCTTTCCCTGTTGTGGAAAAAATTGGGGCGGCTGCCTATAGACTCCAACTACCTCCTGGGTGCTTGGTTCACCCAGTGTTCCATGTTTCTCTCCTTAAACAGGCCGTTACTCCTATAGCAAATGCTCAACCCTTGCCTTCTTTACTGACTGAGGGGTGGGAACTTTTGGTGGCCCAACTCAGAAGGTATATACACGTCAGAGGCATAAGGCCCAAGTTGTTAGCCATGCTGAGTCAGCAATTAGTTGAAGGAGTCAGTTACGGAGGGACAACAGAATGGGTTGGGGATTGGGTGCGGAAGGGACTGCATAAGAGGAGATAATGAGGTGGGGGAAAAGGATCTGGAATCTTGGGAAATATTGGGATCCTTTTGGATATTGGGAGAGACCCCTGAGCCTCTCGAATTGCTCAGGAATAGCTTTGTAATTGTTTAGTTTCTACAGTTCTTCTTCTTCTTCCATTTTAGATTGTAATTTCCTTTTCATATAATACAGAAAATCCAGAAAGTGTTCTTTCTGGGCCAAAATCACTGTTCTTCTTTTCTGTTATTGTTTTTCTCTGATCTGGTTCCTATCAATTGGTATCAGAGCTCCGATCTAGGAGCTCTGTGGAATGGTGGCCACGCGAAGTATGGAAAATCGTATTGAGGCGGTGGAGGAAGAGCTGCGGAGAAGCAATGCTTGGCATGAGGAAGTAATCAGGAGGTTAGATGCACACGATGTCTGTCAAACAGAGATAATCCAGCGTCTTGATGCCATGACTCAAGAGATGGCTAGGCTGAACGAACAAAGCCGATCTAGAAGAGGAAAATCCAGAAATGGTAGCACGAGTTCAGTGCAATCAGTTGTACGTGATGATCGAAGGAAGATTTTGGGAAGATTTCAACCTGAGGTGGCTGAGGACCTGTATCACTCTCTGTACAAGCTGAAACAGAGAGGAACTATAGCAGAATTTAAAGGAGAATTCAAGAAAGTAGTAGGTGCTTGGCGATTCGAAGATGAAGAGCTTCTGATGGGGGCTTGGCTGAACGGAGTAAAAGATAGCATTCGCGAGGAGCTCTTGATGAATCTGACGCTGAGGTTTTCTGATATGGTGAAGATGTCACTGAAGATTGAGAGGAGAAACCAGGCATGGGTGGAAGAAGGCGTTCCATTCACTGGAACGACAGCGTATGGAACAATGGCTACGCAGGCTAGAAGGTATGGGTTGGGCCCAAATGAAACCAGGCCCAATGTGGGCGGGGCTGGGTTTTCAGATAACAAAGGGGCCCAAGTAAATAACTCTTACGCGGGGAACCCTAACTCCCAACCTTCATATTTGAATAAGAGCATTGGGGCTTCGAAGGGGGTCTCGACCCAGACGACGGCAGTAGGAAACCAGCAAACGACAGAGAGCCTGGGTAGTACCAGTCGACGATTGATGCAGACGGAGTTCCAAGAACGACAAAAGAAAGGGCTGTGTTTCAAGTTTGAAGAAAGGTGGAATCCAGGCCACCGTTGCTACGTTCGTCAGCTGCAGCTTCCGTTGGTAGATGAAGACGAAGACAAAGTAAAGGAGTTGTTCACAGTCGACGCTGACTCGAAAGAGAGGGAGGTGGGAGATTTTAGAGCAGAGCCCCTGCTAAAAAAGCTATATGAGGATGATAAGTCTATTGTTCAAGTAGTTCAGGTAAAGCATCTTCAGGGTCTATCAGCCAATAATTTAATAGCAATCTTGTTGAAGAAACAGTCCTGTTTGGCTTATGAATGCAAAACTAAGAACCTCAAAAATTTTAATAGTAGTGGTTCAACTTGTTTCAATGATCTGATGGGGGGATCATCTTTGCATTCCAGTTTAAATGTTATAGAAAAATATGTGGCTTCTGGAAGCTGGTTTGGAGGTTCTATGTTTGCAATGGATATAAAGAGGAAATTTGACTTCGTGGTATCGTTTGCAAAGACTATTGCATGTACACTATCACGCCACAACTTTCTTGATTTCCATGTTAATGGCAATTTGGGTACTGCATATTCAAAGATGACAACCACCTCATGTACTGCTCCATGGGTTACTACAATTGTTGCTAGCACCATAGATGGAGAATTCTCAGCTTTAAACAATCAAATTTTACAGGGAAAAAGTTCTTATACAAGGAAAGATTGCAGCATGCTTTGTTTTATGGTGGATGGAGAAGACATAGCAGTTTTGAATATAGATAAAGAAAGTTCAAATGCGGATTACACATTGACTTCTCATCAAGCGGTCGAGATTGAAGAAAAGGTAAAGACGTGGGAGGAAGAAAAGCTGACCAAGGCTAATAAAGATACAGAAGAATTAAATGACTATGTTAGATGGGAACCTCAAGAACCGTGGGATCCAGGTGGACATTATCATATTTGTTGCATATATAGATCCCTACATTTCAAACAATGGGATCCCGGTGGAAAAAAAAAATGTGCGGGATGACACACACCAAATTTGTGTGGGTTGACACTCACCTTGAGGACAAGGTGCTTAAAAGGGGAGGAGTATTGATACGGACCCAACTCAGAAGGTATATACACGTCAGAGGCATAAGGCCCAAGTTGTTAGCCATGCTGAGTCAGCAATTAGTTGAAGGAGTCAGTTACGGAGGGACAACAGAATGGGTTGGGGATTGGGTGCGGAAGGGACTGCATAAGAGAAGATAATGAGGTTGGGGAAAAGGATCTGGAATCTTGGGAAATATTGGGATCCTTTTGGATATTGGGAGAGACCCCTGAGCCTCTCGAATTGCTCAGGAATAGCTTTGTAATTGTTTAGTTTCTACAGTTCTTCTTCTTCTTCCATTTTAGATTGTAATTTCCTTTTCATATAATACAGAAAATCCAGAAAGTGTTCTTTCTGGGCCAAAATCACTGTTCTTCTTTTCTGTTATTGTTTTTCTCTGATCTGTTCACCATAGCTTTTCTTTTACTTGTAATTCTGTTTCTTCAATTCAATATAAGAGAAAATCCAGACCTTTCTGGGCCAAACAACTGTGTTTTGTTATTATTTTCCATTATATTGTTTGGTTTGTATCACATACAAAAAAACTAAGAGGCATATTTACAATAACAAGAGAGCCTAATAAATAAAGGAACATATAACAAGAAAGAAATAAATATATTCTAGAATATTCTACAATTGGATTGTTAACTGTTTTAGGATGCTGGAAAGATTTTCATTATGTTTTATATTTGTAAGTTTCTCATGGTTACATGTGAAATCAATAAATGAGCTGAAAATGTGTTCATGAAAATTTTGACTTTTTTAAACTTACAATTATTGGTTTTGAATAATATTTTAATTTTAATATTTTTTTTCCTTTTTAATAAAACGTGACTTGGTAAGGTCAGTAACTATGGTTTAACTTGTAATGTATGTTGTTTTTCCAACTGTGGCAGATACTTCCAGTTATGTTAGATGTTGGCACAAACAATCAAAAGCTACTTGAAGATCGGCTTTGTAAGTAAAACTCAATTCTGTTAGATCTTTTATTTGCTTATTTCTACAGTTGTCCTTTGTTTTTTTTCATTTAATGGGGACATGTTTGCTTTGTAAATTGAGGAAAATCTCTATTTTTTTTAGCATCCTCGATTATGTGGTTGCATTTGAGTAACATAACCTTGTAGATAATGGCTCTTCCGCTCTTGTTGGTTGAGTATATCTGACTAGCTTCTGCTCCAAGGTTTTTGATGTGTTGCAGTGGGATTCTTTAATTACTTTGAAATTCTTGATCTCTTGAGCATGCAGAAAGCTAACATGCTGATTCCTCCTAGTTGAAATCATGAAAGTTACTGTAATCTGACATGATTTTCATGTGACAGATTTAGGAGTTCGACAACCAAGGTTGGAAGGTGAAGAGTATCTATCAATCGTGGATGAATTCATGGAAGCTGTTCATGCTCGATGGCCTAAGGCTATTGTGCAGGTTTGCATTTCTTTTAGAGCATGTTGCTCTCAATGTTCAGTTTAGATTATACTAATTTAGTAACTGGATAATTGGCTAATTTTATCAGTTTGAGGATTTCCAAATGAAGTGGGCTTTTGAAACTTTGGAACGCTATCGCAAAAGGTTTTGCATGTTTAATGATGATATACAGGTGAGAAAGTGATTATATTTTGTTAATGTTAAATATCTTCAAGGTGTTAAGTGATGTGCTGCTGTGTTCTTGAAGTAACTGCTGAAACTTCAATTTTCCTTCATTTCCATTGTCTAATAGGGCACAGCTGGTGTTGCACTTGCCGGACTATTGGGAACTGTAAGAGCCCAAGGTCAACCATTGTCTGATTTTGTGAAACAAAAGATAGTTGTGGTTGGAGCTGGGAGGTACCTGCAAAACTAATTGTGATGTAATCCTTATTGGGTGTCCAGTGCGTGTTATTGTTCTATCATGCTCCTCCTTATTATTGCTACTTTCTGCCTTGACATGACTGCCAAAAGACTGTCCAGTTGTGCCTTACGTGATATTTTCTTGCCTGGCTTGCAGTGCAGGACTTGGTGTTCTTAACATGGCTGTGCAGACAGTTTCAAGGATGTCAGGGTGCAGTGAAACAGCTGCCAAAAGTCAATTTTTTTTAATTGACAAAAATGTATGCTTCCACTGTCTTTACTTGCATTGTTAGTGCTTTAAGCGGCAGCACTCAAAAACCAATTCGTGTTCATAATAATATTTGATTCAGTCCCTCATGATTTTGACTCAACTTTTTGTAATCCAAATATTATCATTTATTATCATCAAACTCCGTGTCTTAATTTGTCTTCAAATATAAGGTTGATGGCTTGATCCGTATATGCTTTCTGACATCCTTTTTTGGATTCTGTTATTTCATCGTATGTATGTGATTCAATGGTTGATATGATACATCATTTAAGTCTATTAATAATGACATTATACCTGAATGCAGGGTCTTGTCACGACAGAAAGGAGCAATCTAGATCCAGCTGCAGTTCCATTTGCTAAAAACACAAGAGACCTTGAAGGGCTTGCAGAGGGTGCTAGTATAATTGAAGTGGTAAATGCTACGGAGTTTGTTTGAGGAAAACTCCATTGGGTTTAGTTGGTTAATTATGTTTATGATATTGTAAACAATTATTTTTCAATAAGAGGATACTTACATGAAGCTAATTTTCAAGATTATGCATACTCATTGATGTCCATGCTTTAATTATTGAGCCTAATGATCTTTAGGTTAAGAAGGTTAAGCCACATGTGCTCCTTGGATTGTCTGGGGTTGGTGGTGTTTTCAATGAGGAGGTAATTACCTTTAATACTCTTACCTCAGTGATGTATAATCTATAATTACATGCAATAGACATGCTTGATAATGTCTTTTTTGACATCTTTTAGGCCCTGCATCCTGCATTTTACTGTCATTGGGTTTCTTCATTTTAATGGTTGATATTCAACTCAGGTGCTTAAGGCAATGAGAGAATCTGTTTCAACAAAACCTGCTATCTTTGCCATGTCTAATCCCACCATGAATGGTTTGTGTGTACAAGGCTCATTAAGCACTCACAACTGCTTAATAATCTTTATGTTTTTCATTTTGACATTTGTTTTGTTATCATTGGGACAGCTGAGTGCACTGCTATTGATGCTTTTAATCATGCTGGAGAAAATATAGTGTTTGCAAGTGGAAGCCCTTTTGAAAATGTAGATCTTGGTAATTACCTCTTCATAGTATGATTTATTGGTTTTGGAGTTTCTTTTCCAGTATTTATAGGGTGAATCTTGTTGGTATATAGTTTGATTGATCTGTTATTTTATTTTTCCATGACCTCCAAATGAATTTGTGCACAGGAAATGGAAAAGTTGGCCATGTAAATCAAGCCAACAACATGTACCTGTTCCCAGGGTAGGGTGTGATTTTGTGGCTTATATTTCTTCATGAATCATGATGCCTCTCAGTGGAAACATTGGCATAATCTCTATCGTAACCTTTCATTTCAGGATTGGTTTGGGAACATTGCTTTCAGGTGCTCGTCATATAACAGATGGAATGTTGCAGGAGGCAGCTGAATGGTACATTCATGTTTATTTCGACACTTGCTTCTTTTGTTCTACCAAAAGCTATTAGACCTGGCATCAGTAGAAGTTTAGCAAATTATCTTCTTTGATGTTTGTAGGGCTGCTCTGATGTTAGGCATTTCAATCGAGCAGTTTGACCTTGTCTTACATGTTCTCTAATCATTTTATCTGTTTTTCTACCTCAAATATTTTCTTTTTGTGTCTTGATGTTTGAGCAGTTCTTTTTTCTAGACCACTAATGCACGTGCGCAATATGGTGTGGATTTTGTTTGATGTTTAGTAGTAAATAACGAGATTAACATACATGGTAGTCCCTTGAACTTGCCATAGGCTCTACACTACTTATCTTCTGCACATTTATTCTAAAAGTTATATGGTGAAAAGCTTATTACTTTATTTATTATTTTTGGATTACATTGCCCATTTTAACTTTCCCTCTAATGGGATACCACTCAATGCCTTTTTAAATAAATTACTAACATGCTGTCATCCTCACAGCCTTGCTTCATACATGACAGACGAAGATATCCAAAAGGGAATCTTGTATCCATCCACCGATTGGTAATTTTCCCTTTTTTTCTTGCTATCATTTGATATTCGTTCTCTCCGGGCTCTCAATTTCCGTAGCACCTATTTGAACTACTACGAGAAATAAAATTCTATTTGTTTAGCCACGCAAAACCCGAATATCTGAATGCATTTAGGATTTGGATGTGAGTTTGGTACTAAATATTTAAAGTATAGTTTTGGTTTACTCATCCCTTATCAAAGATGTTCAGCCTTTTCCCAAGATATAATGTTTTATAGTATGATTAAGAAGACATGTACCCAAAATTTTTACAAGAAAAGATGGTCTGCGTATTTTATTATGTTGGAAGCTAATAGATAGTTCTCAGTAGTTGATATTATGGCCTTCTCTGATTGACGCTACTTGGTCCTGCAGTATACGAAATGTTACAGCAGAGGTTGGGGCTGCTGTTCTACGTGCGGCAGTTGCTGAAAATCTGGCTGAAGGACACGGTGATGTAGGAGCCAGAGAACTTGGGTACATGTCAAAAGTATGTAAAATTTCAGATTACATAGTGATGATACATTACATATTCTGCTTGAGTAGACTTGTATAGTTTGCATGCCATCAGGAGAGAGTGAACTGACCATGATAAAAAACAGTTTCAGTTGGCATCTAAACATTGCAAAATTTACTAGACCCCATATTTTCTGCTATAGTTTGTAACAAGTCAATGCTATCTTGGTCTTACTTATATTCTGCTGCTGTTATGGTTGTTGCTTTGGTTGCAGGATGATACTGTTGAGTACGTCAGAAACAATATGTGGTACCCTGAGTATTGTCCCCTTGTTCATGAAAAATAAACTTTTGTGAAGGCCTTGCAGAGTGCTGCATCCAAGCCGTTTACTATTTTTGTTTATAATCTTAGAATTTCGTAACTAGCAAAGTTTAGAGATTTGGAAAATCAAATAGTGAGAAGAAGGGTAAAGAGATGTCTCCATTTGTTGCAGCCATGAATTGTCAGTGTAATGGGGTTCTTGGTTCTTTCTTTAGAAGCTCCACTAGTATTATAGACAGTTACGCACTATTAATTTCTCTTTAGTGTTATGTGCATTAAGGTGGTTGGTTACTTATTCATACTAACTAGTGATTACAACCGTGCAATTCACGGATTGTTACATTATTATTTACGTTAATAAATATTTCTTTCCAAAAGTGAATAAAAAATTATGTTAGTCAATATATATTTGTGTGTATGTGTGTGAGTGAAGATTTACTTCCTTCAGAAGTAAGTTCTGTTATACTTTACATTGTTTAATATTTTTTACGAACGTTAATTTCATCAATTCACTCGTTAAGAAGGAAATTCTTACTCAGTAGATAAAGTTTACAAAGTTTTATAAATTTTCAAAATTAGTTGATATTTTCCCGTGACTTCATTTTAATGTTTGGTATTTTTTGAAAAGGTTTATTATTTGTTATTTAAAAGGATGGTCCTTTTAGATGAATGTAGTATATTTTTTAAATTTAAAATTTAAAATTTTTCCCTCTAGTCTCTCATCTCCGAGTTTATTCCTTTACCTCTCTTAAAAGGATATAAGTATGTATCCTTTAAGAGGATATGCATTTTTTCCTCTTAAAAAATATATAAGTAACGATTATAAGTTTATAAATGTTTAATTTATCTAAAATTTAATGTGCATGATTATCAAGATAGTATCACAGTTAGATTTATTAAATCTGTATTTTACGAAATAAAAAAAAAGAACTGATGGATGTAAGTGTTTAAAAATTACTCGGTAGTAAATATATTATTTAATTATTAGGTTAATGATTCTTCGGCAGGATATAAATATATAAATGGCAGGATATAAATATATAAATATCTGTTACAATTCAAAATAAAGTCATTTTAGAATTTTTGGAATAAAAGTGAGGTATAATTTTTTTTTTTGCTTTTTTTTTTTATATTCCTGGCCGACAGTCAAGATTAATCCTTTTGAAGCATAGAGATCGTCGAAGTGAGTTTTGCCTCTAGTTACAAAGTTTTTTTCATATACATGGCCAGCGATGAAATCCCTCTCGACATACTTAAAGGACTCAGCCATCTATTAATTATGCCGGATTTTATTAATAAAATAGTATATTTTGTTACTGGTATCATTCTCAAAATTTTGGGATAAGAACAAAGATATTGTAGTAAATTTCATAAGAAAGTAAAAATTTTAAAATACCATTAACTTTTATTCTCAAATCTCAAAACGTGGTAGAAGACAACTTTATTTAAATTGCAGTTTTAATTGTTAATAAAAACATAGAAAAAAAGAAAATAAATTTCCAAAAAGTAGTCATTAGTTATTGTTTTCACAAGTGGAAGTTCATTAAAAGTAATTTACTAAAAATAAATTGTTGCCGACTCAACTTGATACTAATACTAAAAAAAAGATGGGTAGGCGAAGTCACTTAAGGGGTAGTGGGGTTTTGATATGGGCTAAAATTCAAAAATTAGTCATATTTTTAATGTGACAAATTTTTTTGATAAAATTTAATATTAGGTAACATCTAAAATTTTATTAACTCTAACTCAATAAATAGGTTGATTCTGCTATCACCGGATAGATCATGTTGTCATTGAATAAATTTTTATTGTTACTGTTGTATTAAAGATTCTGTACATTTCATCAATAAGAGTATTACATGTCATCTAAAATTCTTTTTCCTATGTCAAATTTTTTCTCGCTTTTCTAGTATATAATATTCTCATTGATAGGATGCACTAAATCTAAGTGAAGCAGTAATACCAAAGATTTATTCGTCGTGATGACCGATGAGTCATGACTTATGATTGGTGTGTGGGGTCTCTAAAAGTTGAAAAAATAGAGGATGATGGTGTTTGTTAGAGAGGGATAACAAGATGAAAAGCAGCAATAAATGTGGCATGTTGGAAAGTTTTATTTTCGTGTAATTCTTTTTTTTTTTTTTCGGTACAGATTTTCGTGTAATTCTACTGCATATAAAGAGTATTGCGGGTATCTTTGTGTATGGCCATATAGAGGTGGCAATATGGCACAATCCAATTCACTATCAACTTGTTAAAAATGGGGTGGGTGGATTGACCTGACCCTTGGCTTCAAAAATTCAATCCACCTTGTTATATAGTGAGTTGGTGGATTCATAGATCAACCCGTCACATCACTATTGAAAAAATAAAAAATAATTAAAATTTAAGAACAAATTATATTTTACAAATTTTTAATATTACTAAATTTCATTTTATATTTTCCTTAATTTTTTTCAATCTCAATTTTAATTGTATATTAATATCTAGTCAGACATTTTTTAGAAACTCATTTTTATCTCTTTGTATGGTCAATGGATAATCTTTGTCATCAATAAAAAATTTCTTATGTAATCTTTTAGGGGAGTACTAAGATAATTTTTTTTTTTTTGGATATTATAAGAATTTAATGACAATAAAATACTAACTAATGGTAAAAAAAAAAAATTTGACCCCGCGGGCCAACTTGTTCCAACCCACTGCTAACCCATTTTGACCTACGACCAATAGGGACTCTTCCCGTCGTGTTCAACTGATATTACCACATTTATGCGCATGAGATTTGGATCTTCTTATGAAAAAATAGTCACAATTTAATGACAAAACAATCATGTTATTTGATCATAATTACTCATTTAAAAATCATATACCTTTCTCTATTATCTCATGTATAATCAAATAACATGATATTTTTTTTAATATGAGAATATCCAAATCCACGATGTTGGCATCAAAGGATGAGCTTAAAAGCTTTGATTCAAATAAGGGAAGAAAGAGAGATTGTCACTTGGAAGAGAAAGACACGTGTAAGAATCACAAAAGCAATTAATTAGTTGCATTGGATGCAAATTAACTGTTTTTAGGTCAATTAAAATATAAGGAATGTGATGTTATTTTGCATGATTAAATAGTTAAATCATTATTAAAAAATTGCAAATTAAAATGATAATTCATATATCTTTAAATGATTAAAATAATAATTTCATAAACAAATTATTTTATTTGAACATCGTACCATGTATATGACATATATCCGGTATGGAAAGAATTTTTTTTTTTTATGTCCCCTCGGTTAAATTATTGTTAACTAAGATTTTTTTTTTTTAACTCAATTGTTCTCATTTAATTAGGAAAATAGAAAAGAGAAAAAATAAAAATATAACAAGAAAACAAAAAACTCATGTTAAGAACAGAAGAAACAAACTCACTATCTAGCATAATATCCATTAATACATTAGTGTAATTTATCTTAAAGTTAAATATCACTGATTGCAAACATAATAATCTAGGAATCTCGTTGGATCCTCTCGTGTGAAAAAATAGTCATGTGATCATGTTATTTGATCACAACCACTTATTGATGATGAGATCAACATCAACATCACCTTTATTCCAAATTAATTGGGGTCGGTGGTAGATGAACCCACATGAAAAATATAAAACGATTGGAAAAAAATAAATAATATATATATATATATATATATATATATATATTTAGGGGAGAGATTGATCAAGAATAAGACTTACAAGTCTTACTCCTCAACATCAACCATTGATTTTGGACGAAAATCAATGGTTGAGATGAGGAGTAAGACTTGTAAGTCTTACTCTGGAGTCAAAAGATCTCTCCTATATATATATGTATTCCCCTATATATATGTATATATATATATATATATATATATATATATATATATATATATATATATATATAAATAAATAAAAGTAAAAAAGAAAGGGACAAGAAGAAGTGGGGAAATGAAGGGGAAAAAGACTAGAAAAGTACCATCTGGAATATAGGAATAACAATGGGTTTAAACCTCCACCATACTTAAGCTTTTCTCCATCCCGTTCAAAATGAAAAAAATATATATAATTTTTAAATGAGTAGTTGTGATTAAATAATCTTTACTAAGAGAATCGACTCCGATACGAGATTAGGTGGAACATTTGTTTGTATTCTCTTTCCTCACTTTTATTGCAACTCCAAATTTGTACATATATTAACCCAATTTACTATGTTTGCCACCAAAACTACACCACTACTTTATATTTATCATCCAATATCTATCCCTCTCCTCCACATATTCATTGAGTTTCACCGTCTATGGCAGACGCAAAATTAAGGTTAGTACTACACCACTTTTGATTAGACTGTGCTTTCTTCAATTTTTCTGGGGCCACACTACTCCTACACACCATTGTTCCACATGCAAAGGTTCAATTTTACTTTTTCTGTGTATGTTACAATGTTTGCATAATTTGTAGCATCAGATGGAATTGTTATTTGTTTGTGCTTTCAGGTATGCTGTTGTTACTGGGGCAAACAAAGGGATAGGATTTGAGACTGTTAAAGAGTTGGCCTCAAATGGAGTCAAGGTGGTGCTCACAGCCAGAGATGAGAATAGGGGTCATGAAGCCATTCAGAAACTGAAAGAGTGTGGTTTCTCTGACCTTGTGATTTTTCACCAGCTTGATGTGACTGACCCTGCAAGTATTGCTTCACTAGTAGAGTTTGTTAAAACCCAATTTGGGAGACTTGATATCTTGGTAATAAGACATGCATATATAATACTGAATATTCTGAACTTTGGAACTCATTTTCAATTTCTTACATTTTTTTTTTCAGCTAAAAGGCAATTTGATGAATTGTAATTTTAAAATACAAGGGAGTCCTGTGTATAAATTTTGCACCACTTGGATTGTGCATTTTCCTAATAGGACTAGGCAGTTATCATGAAAAATACTGTATGATTCTCTGTTACTATTTATCTGGTGCACATCTATAGTGGTACACTTGTGTACCCAAGATTTTTTTCCTATAACTTTAGTAGCAGAGATGAGGATGTTAAGGTGGATGTGTGGTTACACAAGGATGGATAAGATAAGAAATGAAGATATTCGACGAAAGGTCGGAGTAGTACCGGTAGCCGAGAAAATGAGAGAACATAGATTGAGGTGGTTTGGGCACGTGATGAGAAGGCCCCTGGATGCTCCTGTAAGAACAGAAATTTGTTACCAAGAGCTCAACACAAAAAGAGGCAGAGGTCGGCCGAAACTTACTTGGGGGAAGGTAGTAAAACAAGATTTAATGTAGTGGGATATAGATTGGCGGACGGTATATCTTAGAACGGAATGGAGAAAAGCTATAAGTATGGTGGAGGGTTAGACCCGTTGTTATTTCTATGTTCCAGATGGTCCCTTTTTAGTCCTTTTCCCCTTCATTTCCCCCACTTCTTCTTGTCCCTTTCTTTTTTACTTTTATTTATTTATATATACATACATATATATATATATATATATATATATATATATTATTATTTTTTTTTTTCAACCGTTTTATATCTTTCATGTGGGTTCATCTACCACCAACCCCAAATTAATTTGGGATAAAAGTGATGTTGATGTTGATGTTGAACTGTACTTAAAAATCTTATTAAGTACCCATTTCTCTATCTGTCTTTAACAATTCCTCTTATGGTTGATCAATATTTATATTTAGTCATGACTCTACAGAAAACATAACAGTACTTGGGATAATTTCCCCACATGCTTATCAGTTATAAGAGTATCTGGCTCATTGTGACTGTGTAGGTGAACATATGTTTTACTACTCTAGTTATAAACTTATAATGCACCCCAAAAAGTAAAGGGTGTAGCTTAGAAATCATCTTCTTTGTTATCCTTATATGAATGAACCATTTTAACTTTTTAAGAATTCCAAATTCTTGTGTAGGTGAACAATGCAGGAATCAATGGTGTCAATCTGGATGAAATGGTCAGTGTGCATATTTGTCTACAGTGTGGGAGTATTGATCTATGTGAAGCCTCTATTAAAGCTTTGAGTTTCTTGTACATGAATGCAGGTGGGATCAACAATTTACTGGGACAAACTGACTCAAACTTATGAGATGGTTGAACAGTGTGTAACAACAAACTACTATGGTGCTAAGGAAACAACAGAGGCATTTCTTCCCCTTCTCCAGTTATCCGATTCACCTAGGATTGTTAATGTTTCCTCCCAAGCAGGGCTGTTAAAGGTACAAGAGAGCCAAAACTTTTCTTTGAATTTTAAGTCTTTTGAAATATGATTTTACATGGAGGGCGAGTCTTGGAGCTGTTATAAAATAGGCGGTCTTTCCCCTGCTTCTTGCAAAGAGACTGATTCGAACCCGCGACCTGACACACCACGGCAAGCAAGCTTACCGCTGAGCCGGCCAAGTCTTGAAGCTGTTATAAAAGAAATAATTTTTTTTTTGCAAAAATGCGAAGGTAAGATTGCATATAATCAACCATCAACCCTATTAGAATGATTAGGCATTGAGGGGTTTGTCCTTTGAGAAGCCTTGTGCATTGAGGGGTTTGTCCTTTGAAATATGATTTTACATTGCATTCTTAACATTGGCAAAATTGTTGTTGTTGTTGTGGTTCAGAACATATCAAACGAATGGGCTAAAGGGGTGCTTGATGATGCTGAAAATCTTACAGAAGAGAGAATAGATGAGGTGCTGAAAGAGTTTATCAAAGACTTCAAAGAAGGTTCAATAGAAAACAAAGGTTGGCCAACCAACCTGTCTGCATATAGGGTCTCAAAAGCAGCCATGAATTCTTACACAAGGATTCTAGCCAAGAAGCATCCAAATTTCTGCATTAATTGTGTCTGCCCTGGTTTTGTCAAAACAGACATAAACAAATACACTGGCATTTTATCCGTTGACCAAGGTGCTGCTAGTGTTGTGAGATTGGCACTGCTTCCTGATGATTCCCCTTCTGGCCTCTTCTTTATTATGCAACAAGTGTCAAACTTTTGAATGATTTCAAATGTATTAGGACCATGCAAGATACAAGAATAAAAACTTCACAGAATGTGCCTCTTGCTGAGTAAATTTATCTTCATAGTCAATTGTGGAGGAATATTTGCATGTTGGACCTCTTCTTTATTATTTATTTGTTATCAATGGTCCTCCTATTTGCAATGTTTTTATGGACTTAACTTGTTTTAGAACATGACATAACCCTTCCTCAGTTGAGAAATTTCACAAATCAATTCCAATAAACTATAAGGCCTTCTTCTCGTCTATCTATAAATGGAGAGGAACCGACCCACATAACTTACTGCTAAAACATATCTTTTGCTGTCACATCACAAGAAGATTAAAACAAGAATTTTAAAATCCAATACTAAAATTCAATTATTAATTGTTCAATTTCATCAAATAGCTTTAATATATCGAAATTTTCTAGCAATAATATCAAAACAAAACAATAATTATTTTTCATAGCAAACAAATCCATTTTCTAGTAGTATACACGGTGGATCATTGTTGTCAAAAATTAGTGTAAAAACTTATTAAAGTGATATGTGTTAAAACGCAAGTAAAAAATCTCTCAGCTAAAAATTGATAAAAACTAAGTGTAAAAATGATAGAAACGCAAGTTTTTACATTTTTACTTAAACCAAAAAACTGAACCGGGTCAATATTTAATCCATGACCTAATTTTATTCTTTTTTTTTAAAAAAAAAAAACCTATCTCCATTCTCTCAAAATCAATTGCGCAGTATCTTCTTCCAGCTATCTCGAGAAAAAAAAAACCTTGTAAGAGGCCGCTGTATTTTCAATTAGAAGTTGTTAAACTCTATTCTTTTGATGTTTTGGAATTTGGTTATAGAAGTTGTTAAACTCTTTCTGTGCTTTTGGACTTATATCTTATATGGTTATGAGATTTATATCTTTTAAATATAAAGTTGTTTATCGAATTTTGAGTTATGTGATATATTTTTTTTACACTAAGTAATAAAAACTTTATGTTTTTTGTCGTTTCTACGATTTACGTCTCTATCATTTTCTTCCGTTTCTATGTAAAAACTCGATTTTTACAATATTGGAATGGATAGATACTTCTTAAAAAATAACAAATAAATAAATCTATGTATACTTTGTGTGTGTGTGTGTGTGATATTACTATAATATTTTGACCGAAAACAAAGTCAAAGCTGAAAAAAAATTCTATTGGAAGTTCCTAGAAAACAGTTGAAAAGCTTATCCATAACCTTACTTCCTACAACGTGTGTCTGATTTCTGAAAAAACTACGTATTTTTCTTCCACAAAGAATGGTAGTAACAACAAAAAGGTACCTGTTTTTGCAATTCCCATCATTCATATGCGGTCCTCTTGCCATCAAAAACTTTAATCAATAACAAAATATAAAATTTAAACCGAAAAGCTTTGAAATACTTCTTTTTCATAAGTGTCATGAATTGGTTTATGTTACAGGTATGCAGTTGTCACAGGAGCAAACAAAGGGATAGGATTTGGGATATGTAAGCAATTGGCTTCTAATGGGATCACAGTGGTGCTAACAGCAAGAGATGAGAAAAGGGGTCTTGAAGCTGTTGAAAAACTGAAGGAGTTTGGTCTCTCTGACCATGTGGTTTTTCATCAGCTTGATGTGACTGACCCTAATAGCATTGCATCCCTTGCAAATTTCATCAAAACCCAGTTTGGAAAACTTGATATCTTGGTATGATTAAGCCTTTAGCTTCTTATTATGTTATATTTCTAAATCAATTTTCTTGTTGTACCAGCATAGCACCAGGCACACAAATTTATTATCATCTCCAGGTTATTTATTATCAGAAAGCGTAGAAGGAGGACACTATCATTAGATAAGGACTATTGTATGTATTAAGCAAATTTTGTAAAGAAGAAAATAGATTGTAGTCCAAAAAGTTGCAGATTTATATAGTTGTTGACACCCATATTCTGATTATTTGTTTTGCTTCTGACTATAGTTGGGGACCTTATAATACATTCATGGTCATGGTCTGGTCTGTCCTTTCATGATTATAGATCTGTCCTTTCATGATAAAAATTGTGTCTCTCTCTGTAATAATACCGTAAAGAACAATTCAACTCAAAAGCTTAAAACTTTTAGGTTGAATTGGTTTTTTTACATGGTATTAGACATGAGGTTCAATCCTCATCGCCCCCATTTAATTTATAATTAATAAATTATTGTGGAGTTTCTTAACACTAGGTGGGTCTTTGTATTGTCCACTCTTCAAATCCTATGTGCTCTCGTGTCAGAGCCTCAGTATTACCGATTCGATCCTCACTGCCCCAATTTAATTAATAATTAATCAAATCTTATGGAGTTTCTTAATGTAACCTCATCCAACAGCTTAAATTTTTGGGTTGAGTTGGTTCTTTACAAAATCCATATATATGACCATATCTTATTACTCAAGAACAAGAGAGGATACAAATCCTCATTTTTGGAAGTTTACTATTTTTCATCCTATTTCATATCTACACTTTCTGTTAGCTTGCACTTATCATTTAGTTTTATCTGGTACCAACTCTTATAAGCCATTGGATTTTACTGTTCTTCTTTCTGCTGTGTGTTCTGTTTGATAATATACTATTCTTCCGGTTACCAAAATACCTATTTGAAAATTGAAATGAATGGTGAAAAATGTTTATATTTTGTTTAGGTGAATAATGCTGGAATTCATGGAGCAGATGTTGAGCGTGATGCTTTTGCAGCTTTAGCTGCTACTGCGGTATTTTTCTAAACCATATAGAATATTTCCTTCATCTTCTCAGCTGAAAGCTAAAAGTAAAGGCATTTTTCATTTTTATGAGCAGTGATTTCAAGTAATTTTGATTGAAGGGTTAGAACTTGATCAAGTTTGGGAATACTTGTCTGGAATGTATTCTCTGCAGCCTCCTAGTTTGCATAGGCCTAACACCACATATTACTGAGTTAGAAAAGGAGACAAGTTTTAGCATTAGGGTGAATGAAACCCAACTTGGTCCTTCAAAAATCAAGTATTAGCAATTAAAAGTTAAAATTGTAGAGCTTTTGATTATTATGATGTGCAAAATCTGAGATTAGTTTCCTACTAGCATGATCTTCTGTCATCCATTTTTCTATGTGAAGTCTGGTACAAATTCTATTATCCACATTAGTTTGATAGACTTTGTGGAGTAATTATCCTTGAAACCTCCTAAGTTATAATTGGATGAACATTTTATTATATTTTAATTTCTTTGTTCTTTGGATAGAACTCAATCTTTGCTACAAGAACAAATTTTTTGTAAAGAGCATTGATCCTTGCTGTATTGGAAAATGTTTGCATTTATTCATAGTAAGCAATCAGAGGATTGAATTTTGTCTCTTTGACTGCAGGAAAAAGGTGCTTATGTTGATTGGAGAAAAATCATTACTCAAAATTATGAATCTGCAGAAGCAGGCGTTAGAACAAACTATTATGGTGCCAAAGGAATGTGTGAAGCACTTATTCCCCTTCTAGAGTTATCAGACTCACCAAGGATTGTTAATGTTTCCTCCGCCATGGGGAAGTTGGAGGTATGGGAATGATAGTATGTAATTAACAGTTTACAGAAAGAAAAAGAAAAAAGATACTTTTTTCTTTAGCATTGCTTTCAGGTGATGAATAAGGCTATGTATTTTTTTACATTGTCTAGAACATATATTGTTTATTCCGATGTTATTAAAACCGGTCCGATACCCAGTCGAGGTACAGCGTCGCTAGTTCAAACGCATGACCCGTTAATTATATGTAATTCTATAATTTGTATGAAAAAATTATAAACATACTCAAATATCTAAAAAAAATGATAAAAATTTCTAATATTTTAATATAAAAAAATAAAAAATCACATATTATTTTTCAATAAAGGATCAAACAAAAATATAATGATCGTGATACGGGACTTCAGGTTCTGTAAATGACACCTCTAACAATAAATTAAATCAAAATTTTCTGCATTGTGCATAATTGAGATAATATTTGTCCATTATTTTTTATTTTATTTTTTGTGACGGGCTAGGTCACCTGTTTTTATGAAAACCAACCAGGTCACACCGGGCCGCACCGGTTGTGATGCGTGGCCTGTCCGTTGCTTCAACCGGACCGGTTATATGACCGGTTTACCAGTTCCTTGGTCGACCCGACCGGGTTGGTCCGATTTTATCAACATTCAATCATTGTAATGTGATG
>JAVKPL010003795.1:0-20354 GCA_032173675.1 Gastrolobium villosum
TTCTATTTATTCCAAGTATCCCCGAAGAAAAGGCTTGGGTGGGTTTCGCTAAAGGCGGGGACTTCATTAGGAGCGATTTTTTCTCAAAATGCCAATTCATACAAGAATTGGAAACACACATTCTTCTGGATTGAGCCGACGCTGGAGGATGGGGAGCTACCATTTTTTGTTGATCCGGCGACCAGACAGTGCCGATTTCCTTTGTATTGGACTAAGGTCCACTATGGGGTGCCCGCCGGTCGGTATTCCTACCCCTTTGGGAGTTTGACGCTTGGGGAGCGTGCGGTAGTTGATTTTTTTGTGGATGTTAAGGGGTTTTTGCCTGTCTGGCCGACGAAACAAGTGTTGTGCCACGGAGGTGTGATGGCGTTCTGAGTGTTTTCTTTATCTTCATTTTTCTTTTAGTTTCTAACGCCTTCTTTATCTTCACTTTTCTTTGTAGCTTCTAACACTTTCCTTTGTCTTCGTTTTGACTTGCAGTTGGGAGCATGGCGTCTGAATCTTTGAGGCTTGCTCATGAGGCGGCTGCGAAGCTGCGGGCACGACAGGGTGAAGTTGTTCCAGCTCAACCCACCCTTGCGCCGAAGGATACGGGTAAGGGCAAGGCGGTGGCCCTGAAGAAAAAGGGGAAGATTCGTTCTGCCGCGGACATTCCTGCGGAGGAACTGAAGAGAAGAGCCACTATGCCGATAATTAGGGAGGCGACGGGGGCCGCTGGCAACTCCTCAACTAGTGATTCTACGTTAGGCAGCGGGCATCCTGGCCTGGGAGGTTCTGGTTTGAAGCGTGGTGCGTCCACGAGCCTATCGCCGACTCGACCGTCCAAGTCTTCGCGCCAGGGTCAGGTTGAAGGTGATGGTTACTCAGCTGGTAGTGATCGGGTAACCGATCCCCCTTCGACTGAGGGCGATCAGGTTCCGATAGCACGTCACAGTTCTCCAATCGCCGCTGCTCCGGTTTCTGTCACGAGCGCCCTTTCTCTGTCAGAAGGGGATCTTTCACGAGGATATCCTAACATAGGACGTCCCAACTTGCTGGCCCCGTCGCACCTTGATCGCCAACAATTACTGGATTGTACTCAGGTGGTTGTTGGCCGCATCTTTGCGATGCAGGAGATTGCCTTGGCGATGGATGAGAAGTGCTCCGTGCAGGCAGATCGCCTTGACGATCTTGGACGACAAGTGGATGCCCTTACTGCTGATGTGGGGCAGCTTGGCAAAGAGCTTCCTGACAAGGATGCTTCTATCAAATCGTTGACGGCACGGCAGGCTAGTGTTGACGATGATGTGAAGCGTCTGAAAGGTGAGAAAGCCGCCTTAAGCAAGGCGTTGGAGGACGCCAAAAAGGAAAAGGGCATCCTCCTGACTGAGAAGGATGAGTTGGCTGCCAAACTGTTTGTGACCGAGGGGCGTCTTCATGCAAAAGATGAAGATCTTAACAAGGCCCTAGGTCATGTTGAGAAGTTGGAGGAGGCCCTCGCCAGCCTGATGACTCAAGCTTTTGCCAGCGCTCTCCAGCAAGTTGCCGTCCGGTATCCTGGAGCTGATTTGGCGGGGTTTGATCCTGCCTACGATGTCGAGGATGGCAAAATTGTCGAGCGGCTGGATGGCGGCGTCATGAAGATTATTGAGGAAGCGCCTGAGACTGATGATGATGAAGGGGCACGAGGGGCGCTCCCAATTTCCGATGGCGAGGATGACCGAAGGGTCGAAGGTGGGCGTGAGGAGTCTGATGCATCTCTGCCCACGGATGTGGCGGGTGGTGGCAGCGAGCTTAATTCTGATCAGGCGGCGGGTGGTGGAACTGAGGCGGTGAAGGATCCGGAGGAAAGGACTGTATAAATTATTTTTTTTTCTGCGGCTGGCATGTCAGCCTCAGGCTTCTTCTTTGCAAGTAATGAATATCTTTTTCTTTCTCTGTGTTCTTGTCCGCCTCGGGCTTCTTCCTTTGCTAATAACTTTGAATTTTTGTATGCCTTGAATGAAATGTTTACTAACTCTATTAACTGTCGTTGGTCCTAGTGTGGGCGTTGGGCGTTGGTTGGTTTGAGAACTGTCCCAGTTTAACGATGGCGGGGGTGAGAACCGTCCCGTACCGCCCCGTTATTAGGCGTTGGCTGGGGGTGAGAACCGTCCCAGTCCAACTGCGGCGGGGGTGAGAACCGTCCCGTTATTAGGCGTTGGCTGGGGGTGAGAACCGTCCCAGTCCAACTGCGGCGGGGGTGAGAACCGTCCCGTTATTAGGCGTTGGCTGGGGGTGAGAACCGTCCCAGTCCAACTGCGGCGGGGGTGAGAACCGTCCCGTTTTTAGGCGTTGGCTGGGGGTGAGAACCGTCCCGTTTTTGGGCGTTGGCTGGGGGTGAGAACCGTCCCAGTCCAACTGCGACGGGGGTGAGAACCGTCCCGTTTTAGGCGTTGGCTGGGGGTGAGAACCGTCCCAGTCCAACTGCGGCGGGGTGAGAACCGTCCCGTTATTAGGCGTTGGCTGGGGGTGAGAACCGTCCCAGTCCAACTGCGGCGGGGGTGAGAACCGCCCCGTTATTAGGCATTGGCTGGGGGTGAGAACCACTGCGGCGGGGGTCGTTATTAGGCCCGTTATTAGGCGTTGGCTGGGGGTGAGAACCGTCCCAGTCCAACTGCGGCGGGGGTGAGAACCGTCCCGTTTTTAGGTGTTGGCTGGGGGTGAGAACCGTCCCAGTCCAACTGCGGCGGGGTTGAGAACCGTCCCGTTTTTGGGCGTTGGCTGGGGGTGAGAACCGTCCCAGTCTAACTGCGGCGGGGGTGAGAACCATCCTGTTTTTTGACCAAACCACACATTAACAATAGTAATATGAGTTGAAGGTTATTCATTGAAAGTTCTGCCTCGTTAAAAACCTTTCCTAGTAAAACCCATTGGGATAAAAACTTAGGAAAGGAAAAGAGTGCAGAGAGTGTTACATGGTGGATCAACTATAATACTTTCTGAGTTTGTCAGCGTTCCATGCTCGCGGGATTGCTTTCCCATCCAACGTTTCTAAGGAGTATGCTCTGTTTCCTAGCACGTTTGCTATTCGGTATGGTCCTTCCCAATTTGGGGCGAGCTTGCCTTCTCGGGCGTTTTTGTTTCCAACGTCCGCCCTTCGTAGAACTATGTCTTTAGCTTCAAACTTCCGATGAACCACCCTCTTGTTGTAATAAGTGGCTGATTTATCTTTGGTGAGCTTGTCATTTTGTACGGCATGTTCTCGAAGCTCGTCAAGCAAATCCAACGCTTCTGCCAGGTTTTGATCGTTGGCGACCGCGGCAACATGGTCACGCCTCCATGAAGATTCACCGATTTCCACAGGGATCATTGCTTCTGACCCGTATGTTAGCCTAAAAGGCGTTTCTTGGGTGGAAGATTGGGCCGTCGTACGGTATCCCCACAATACATTGTCGAGATTGTCAATCCACGCTCCTTTGTGCGTTTCAAGTTTCTTTTTAATCCCCTTGGTCAGCATCTTATTGGCCGACTCCACTAAACCGTTGGATTGCGGGTGTTCCACCGCGGCAAAGTGGTGTCGGATTTGCAAACTTTTCATTAACTCACGGAACTTGCCATCGGTGAACTGGGTGCCGTTGTCTGTGATCACCTCGCCGGGGATACCGAATCGGTAAACTATGCTTCTCCAAAAGAACTTCCTGGCCTTCTGGGATGTGATGGTAGCCAATGGTTCAGCTTCCACCCATTTAGTGAAATAGTCTATTGCGACCAAAAGCCACTGGATTCGCCCTGCCGCCATGGGGAAAGGCCCTAAGATGTCGATCCCCCACTTGTAGAAGGGCCACGGTGATGTGATTGATGTTAACTCTTCTGGTGGAGCTCTGTGTATATCCGCGAACCTCTGGCATTTGTCGCATTTTTTGACGTGCTCCCGTGCATCCTTTTCCATCGTTGGCCAATAAAATCCTGCTCGTAAAGCTTTTTTTGCTAAGGAGTGGCCGCCCATGTGGTGGCCGTTAATCCCTTCATGAATCTCTTCCAAGATATATTGTACATCATTAGGAACGATGCATTTCAGAAGTGGGATTGAAATCCCTCTTTTGTACAATCGCCCCTGAACGATGCAGAAGTGGGCGCTCCTCCGAACGACCTTCTTTGCTTCTTTTGGGTTGGGAGGTAGGATCCCAGCTGACAGGTAGTTGATGATGGGCGTGATCCAAGTTTCTTCAGCGACTTCAGCGGCAACGTCAGTAATGCTCATGATTATGCATGGGTCAGGCAAATTGTGCTGAATAACTGACCGATTGTTACCTGGGCTTTTAGTGCTCGCCAATTTGGCGAGGATATCGGCCCTGGCGTTATCTGCTCGCCTGATGTGCTCCACGTCCACGCTTTCGAAGGATTGGAGTAGCTCTTTGACCTTTTTCAAGTATTTGCACATCAGTGGTCCTTTGGTCTGGTATTCGCCCGAGATCTGGAAGGTGACCAATTGGGAGTCGCTAAACACCTTAAGATGTTGGGCACCCATCTCTTTTGCCTGAATTAGGCCAGCTATCATCGCCTCATACTCTGCTTGGTTGTTGGTCGTACTAAACTCGAATGTTAACGAGTGTTCTGTGGATACGCCGTCCGGATTTTCAATTATCATGCCTGCACCGGAGCCTTTGGCGTTGGAGGAACCGTCAACGAATAGTTTCCATGTTTCTGGCTTAGGGGCGTCAGTTGCTTGGTCGCCTGGTGGGCTGAAGTGTGTCATTTCAGCGATGAAGTCTGTAAGGGCTTGGGCTTTGATGGCGGTACGCGGCTCGTAAGCGATCTGGTATTCAGATAATTCCACCGCCCATGACATCATCCTTCCTGCGAGGTCGGGCTTGTGGAGGACTTGGCGGATTGGCTGGTTAGTTCTGACCGTGATCGGGTGGCACTGAAAATATGGTCTCAAACGTCTGGCAGCAAAAATGAGTGTGAAGGCGACCTTTTCGACTTGCTGATACCTTAGCTCAGCGCCTTGGAGTACTTTACTGATGAAATAAACCGGCTTCTGTCCTTCCGGTTTGGAATCTTTAATAAGAGCTGCGCTGACCGCCTCGTTGCCGACGGCAAGGTATAGGTAAAGAGTCTCTCCACTGTCTGGCTTGGCGAGGACTGGCGGGCAAGAGAGGGCTTTTTTAAATTCTTGGAATGCTTTTTCGCATTCCTCAGACCATTGAAAGGTGACTCCCTTCTTGAGTAAGCCGAAGAGAGGGAGGGACTTGTGAGCTGAGTTAGCCAGAAACCGTGTGAGGGCCACGAGTCTTCCGGTTAGCTGTTGGACTTCCTTGATGGTTTGCGGGCTTCTCATTTCAATGACCGCCTTGCACTTATCAGGATTGACTTCAATGCCCCTTTCGGTGAGCATGAAGCCTAGGAATTTTCTGGCGGGGACTCCGAAGGCGCACTTGCTGGGGTTGAGGCGCATGTTGTACTTTCTCAACCTCTCAAATACGCCTTCAAGGTCGCTCAAGTGCTGGCTTGGGTCTCTTGACTTGGCGATCATGTCATCAATGTACACTTCAATGCTGTCGCCGATCAGGTCTTTGAACACTGTGTTCATCATGCGCTGGTAAGTTGCTCCGGCGTTCTTTAGGCCAAAGGGCATCATGGTATAGCAGTAGTTGGCGTTCTGAGTGATGAACGCCGTCTTGTCTTGGTCTTCCTCCAGCAGAGGGATTTGATTGTAGCCAGAGTAAGCGTCCATGAAAGACAGCATTTTGAACCCTGACGCGTTATCTACGAGTTGATCAATGCTGGGGAATGGATACGCGTCTTTGGGGCACACCTTGTTGAGGTCAGTGTAGTCGACACACATTCTCCACGCCCCATTGGGTTTCTTAACCAACACTGGGTTGGACAGCCACGTGGTGTATTTGATCTCTCAGATGAAACCAGCATCATGCAGTCGTTTAACCTCCTCGTCAATGATTTTTTGTCGGTCAGGCCCGAACTTCCTCTTTTTCTGAGCGATGGGTTTGGCTTTAGGATCCACGGATAATCGGTGGCAGCAGACATCAGGGTCAATTCCTGGCATGTCTGATGGTTTCCAGGCAAACAGGTCCTTGTTCCGTTTGAGCAGCTTGATGAGCTCATCTTTGGTACCGGGGTGCATTGTCGCCCCGATGGTTGTCGTTTGGTCGCTGTCGCCAAGAATGACGTGCTCTAAAGCTCCATCGGGGGTAGGCCTTGCATGTTCTACTCTGGGGTCGTCTCTTGCATCGAACTCTACCAAGAGACACTGGTCACCTTTGACCGTGTTCTTGGTTGGGCTGCTCGCCGGGCTGGAACTTCGCTGCTGGGTTGGTGGAGTTCTGAATGTAACTCTTGTAGTTGGCCTTAGGGATATGTTGTAGCAACTCCTGGCGACCAGCTGATCGCCCTTCACCGTTGCTACCTTGTTATTCTTCGCCACGAACTTTATTGCTAGATGCGGGTGAGAAACACTTGCTTCGAACGCCGCGAACATCCTTCTACCAAGTATGGCGTTGTATGCTGAAGGGGTGTCAAGCACCAGGAACTGGATGTCAGCGGACTTTGAAGTTGGTGGCGTTCCCAATGATAAACGTAGGTTTATCATTCCTAGCGGTTTGGTAGTTGTTGCATTGAAACCTGAAAGTTCTCCTGAAACAGGGGTCAGATCGTTAGTTGTGAATCCTAACGCCGAAAAACATGGGAGAAACAAAATATCGGCAGAGCTGCCGTGATCAATAAAGACTCTGTTAACGCCAAAATTGGCGATTGTTGCTTGAACGACTAGGGGGTCATCATGCCCTGGGAGGACATCGCCCAGATCTTCGCTATCCCAAATGATCTTGGGTTTGGCGGGGCCTGGATTGGTTTTGGCTTTATTAATGACCTTCCCAGCCACCGCCAAACACTGCTTTAGATGCTTTTTCCTGGCGTTGGAGGTTTCTCCTCCTCCACTCAGGCCGCCGGATATCATGTTAATCACTCCATGTTTGATGACGGCGGAGTCTTCTTCATCATCTTCGTCTCTTCTGCTCCTGTGGCGTGGGCTGGGAGGTGGGTTGTGGCCTCTTGGGGATTCTGCTCTTCTGGGGCGGTCATGGCGTGACCGGTATCGGGATTGGTTATTTCTGTCCGGAGATCTACTGCGCTCGTGATGTCGCCTTGCCGGTCCGTCACCACGAGCGCCTTCAGTGGTCCGTCGCTGTGCTCCACTTTTGATGAGTTCATCAATCTCCTCCTTCAAGTGTCTGCAATCCTCCGTGCTGTGGCCGTTGCTGCGGTGGAACTTGCAGTAGACGGCGGTCTCTCTGTCTTGATCCGGACGTGGGGGCGGATTTTTCTGGCCTTCTTTGTAATCCGTTTGGTTTACGCTATGAGGACGGCGTCCTGTCTGGCCTCGCCCTGATGGGCGTCCGGTTCCTCGGGAAGAATTCTGAGTCTTCTTCTCCTCGTCGCCCTCGGTTCTGCCTTTGGTCTGCTTTGGGGCCTGGCTGTGCGATGGGTCATCGGTCCTACTACCTTTGTACTCCTCGATTCGCATGAACTCCTGGGCTTTCTTCTTTACTCCCTCCAAATCGGTTATCTCGTGGCGGGCTAGTTCGTAAGCGAACGCGCCCTGTCTTAAACCTGAAAGGAGTATATGTACTTGCACCTTAGGATCAAGGCCTTGTACTTGCAAAGCTTCTTTGTCGAAGCGGTCAAGGAACGCCCTAAGGGACTCGCCTGGTTATTGTCGGATCTTTTCAAGCGAATGAACGGACTTGGGTACGAGACGACTAGTGGCGAAGTGAGCTTGAAATTTGTAGGCCAGGTCGTCCCAAGAAGAAATGCTGCCAGTTGGCAACGTAGTATACCAAGTTAGAGCTCTTCCGCCGAGAAGTGTCGGGAAAGTTCGGCACATGAGGAGGTCAGTTTCTCCATGGAGGGTCATCGCCGCTTCGAACTTTTGAATCCATTCGAAGGGGTTAGAATCTCCGATGTAGGTGATTATGTTGGATGGGCCTTTGAAACCAAGAGGTATAGGGGTCAAGCGCAAGATATCAGTCAGCGGTTTATTCCGCCCTGAGGTAGTAGCAGGTGTTACCCGTGGGTCTGGGTTATGCACTTGCTGACCAAGGGGTTGGCGTGGTGCGGCTGGGGCTTCCACGGAATAAGAGAGGGCGGGGCCTTGTTGGCCGACACATTGTGGTTGACCAGGGTTCATGAACGACCCCTGGGGTTGTGGGGCAACTTGTGGTTGCGTGGGGTGATATTGGGGTTATGGGATCACAGCGTTGTAGGGTGGTATTGCGTAAGTGTGGAACGGGTAATGTGCGGGGAAGGGCGTGAGTGGATTTTGGCCATGGGGCCTGTTAGGATATAAGGTAGCGGCCTGGGCGTGGTAATCATGATAAAAGGGTAAGGGTTGGCTCTGAGTAGGTCGGGGTTGATATGCTGGGAAGATTGGTGGTGGACCTGTAGCGGGTAATGGCATACCAAAATGGACGCCAGGTGGTGGGGGTTGTGTGGGAACCACATTTTCACCTTGTGCTTCTCGAATCATAACCTGGCGGTTAACCCGTGCTTCTCTTCCGTTGGTAACAAGCAGCGGAGGGTTAACTGATCGCAAAACTGGGGCGAGGGGAACATCGCCGGCTTGTACGGCTGGTGCAGAGTGCATGGATGGTGGGGAGTTGGAACGGGCCGATTGTACGTGGCCTTCAGGGGTCCCAGCTCTTGTTTGTTCTGCTCTTCTAGTAACGGCCATATTTGTTTAACGGGAAATGGAGTGTAATTTTTCAGCTGGTTAAAGAATGGGAATAGAAGTTTATAGTTTCCCACAGACGGCGCCAATGTACCGTTGAAATCTATAAGCCCACTATGTTCCCTTATAGGGTGTATGATCACTGTATGGGCGATACCTATGACTTTGGTAATGACCAGGCCACAAGATATTATCCCAAGTATAAGCAGATAATCAATACAAGTATAAAGCTGTAAGAGAATTCAAGTAATAGGCTAATAACGATACATAACATGCTCTCAGTTGTGCCCCCTGGGGGCTATTTATAGTGATCATGGTGCGGACAGATCAGAGAGGATGGTCAACTCTCCTTGGGATACACTCCTATGGTAGCAGTGTTGGGCGGTTTAGGCGCTGACGTGGTGGCAGCGCTGCGTCCTCTGTCACTGGCGATGCTAGCGTTGGGCAAAGGGAGAGTTTCCCTTTGTGATGTCTGCGGCGATTGCCTTTGGTGGTTAATGTCCCAAGGTAAGACATTTTGGTGTATCTCTTGGGAGTGATGCTCCCTCGGTGGATGCGAGGGTCCACGTCAGCCCTTAGGGCTAACGTGGAGCTGGTAAGGGGCTTGGACCTGAGACGTTGGGCCGCTGGGGAGGCTGGCCCGTTAGGGCGGTTTAGACCCTCTGGGCGATAGGCTGTTTGGGCCTATTGGGTGATTGGGCCATCCAGAACAAGATCAAATGATTGTTTAATGGTTGATTGCCAGAGTTTTTACATGCATTTAGATGTTATGATTATGTTATGGAGATATAATGCGGTTATGATTATATTTTGATATGTTATATAGTGATGTATGTATATATCATACATGTCATGATCAATCATGGCACTGGCGGAGCCTCTCCCATGCCAGCATGTACCTTGGCACCTGCTTGGTTTTAAAAAAATTATTTATTATATATAAATATATAATTAATTATAATTAACAAAAATTAAATTTATAATTTGGCAACACCTAAATAAATATAATTATATTTATGTTTTTCAATCAGAAAAATAAAACCCAATACCCAAATGTTTTTACCTAACCCATAAATTAAAATCACTTTCAAAGTTCTAATTTGTGACTTACAATTGCAATCATATTTCCCTTTCTTGCTCCTTTTTTCATCTGACTTGTTGCACAACTTGCTAGCTCTGCGAGACTTCGATTGAAATAGTAATGGCTTACGAAATGAAAAGATGGAAGAATCAAACAAAAATATTTTGTGTAAATAGAAAAGTATAATGAAGGAGTCCCTTTGACTCTAAATGTTGTCTGTATGCTTTAATTTATAGTTAATATCTCAATTATAAAGTGAAATTTATAGAAAATTATTATATTTGTGTGTTTTCATATCCTTATGACAGTGCTTGGTTCATTACTTATCATGCTATAGGAAGAAAGTGAAATTCTTATGTTTGAAATGCTTACCCAAAAAGTTAGTGTCTTTTTATATGTTTGCTTTGATATATAATAATTCAGAAAAATATTTCTGCACTTAATGCAAATAAGTTATCTGCATTTACTCTCAAAATAACGTCGTTTTGTGATTGAAAAATTAAAAAATTATAATTATAAAGACTATAATAATCCTATAATAAATTAAAATTACAAAAACACCATGATTTCCGTCCCAAAACGACGTCGTATCGAGCTTACTACAGATAACTTATCTACAATGATTGCAGAAAAAAGCGAACCCATAATCATTAACGATTGTTCATGTGATATTATTTAATACATAATTTAAATAACTATGCTAGAATTCATAATATATTTTTTTGATTAATTTCTATAATTACGATAAATATCTTGATAATTTGATACGTTAAAAAATATTGGCACCATCTAAACTTTTGTTCCGGTAAATCATGGTGTTGTAACTAAAACAGTTTGGGAAAACATGAAGTAAGAGTATGTTACCTTGTTAAATGTTCAAGTATTGGACAATATCTTGTAGGCTCAATTTTAGAACGTCAATTGGATAAATATTGCTTGAAAAATTAAATGCTTGTGGTTGTTTGAGACATTGAGTTCTTTCAGAAACGATGTATTTGTGATGAAGTGAAGTAAGCTTGAAACTTGCATAAGTTTCCAAAACTGTTACCTATGTGATGGGTTGCTCTGTGCGTTGGTTAAATAAATTTTATATACACCATATATAAATTGCTATTTTTCCATTTGGGATATCATAATGTGAATGCATGTACTATTATTGATTCTGTTAAAGTACCATCTAGTTTGTTTTTGCATATTTAAGCAATGAATATGTGAGTGAGGAAGTAATTTTGCTGTATTTTTGTCTTACGTGGGTATTCGAATGCTTATGACCTCGAAGATATTGGATATTGTGTAATATGTATTTAGATACTTTGTGCTATATATCTGGATACTACATTGGAAGAAAATATTTAGATAAACAAGATAACCCATCTTGTATTTCAGATCTTTTTCTTTCCTAATCAGAATTGTATAACGTTCCCCTATTATAATTAGACATTACGTGTCATTAGGAACGGCTTTGCTTGAAGTCTAAACTTGTATATTTGAAATGTTTGCTGTATTTAAATCCTATTTTATTGAAGGTTGGAATAGTGTAAGGATATATTTCACAAATATAAGGGTCCATTTTTTTTTTTTTGGAGATACATATAAGGGTCCATTTGATTTGTTTAAAAATAATACAATGAAAAGCACAAAACTCTTTATCCAACACTTCAAGGAGATAATTTTATTATATATATATATATTTCTTGTACATGATCCCACATGAAATTTCCACACACATATATCTATAAGATAAAATTATATTGTAATGTTAATCCCTAAACATTACGGGACAAAACAAAATTAAGGGTACTACGCAAAATAAAAAATATTTATTCCTTGCCAAACCATGGGATACTTTTTGTCCCAAAAATCAAAATCACCTTCCCCATCATAACATTAACATGTGAATTCAGCACTCAACAACAAAATCTTTACAGGAACAAACTTTTGGTTCAATGGAAAATGAAAATCCAGGTCGAACTGAATCTTAATCATAAACCTCTTTGCCTTTAGGGTGCATTTGGTTGAAGAGAAATTTTTTGAATACTAGGGAAATGTAATTAATATGGAAATGGTTGAAAAGTGAATTTAGTAGGAAAATCGAAAAAATATTGTTTGGTTGACCAAAATTTTACCGGGAAAATTGGATAAAATTATGTAAATTTATGTTTGATTGAAGGTTAAATATTAATGGAAAAATAAGTTGTAATTACCAAAACAACCCTTTTAATAGTTGCAGCTTGAAATCATTGTAAACCTTGACAAAACAGTAAAAAAGTAAACCAACTAAAATGGATTCAATGCTTCACATCTGTTCTCAATCAGTATATGGACAATGTACCCAACAGCACCAAGCACATGGCTCATTACGGGTCTCTTTTCTGGGCTGTTATTTACTATGAAGACCGACACGGCATTTTCGATACGTTCTCGATACGATCATTAATTCGCCGATAAGTTACAATATATTTTTGATACGTTCCGAATACGCGTATCAGATACGTTGGAAACCAAACCACCGCAACTGCTATAAAATCGTGTTCTTTATCTGCACAATCAGTGAATGAAAACACATAACGACAAACAAACCCAAAAATAATATGATGAGCAAAATAGAACAAAATTAACCTCAGAGACATTAGTTGCAACCAAAAATTCTGAAGGTCAAATCTGAGTTTCAAGTCCGAAGAACCTTTTTTCACCTACATCCATTATGTCAAATTCCATTATAACACCATGGATAAGGGAAAAACACATCTTTGTGGAGGAAAAAAAAAAAAAAAAACAGATGAAAACCAAAATCCTGTGTTGCCTTTATCTCACCTCCTACGTACGCAACCTTCATGCTCAGTGATGATTTGGTTTGGGTTTCAAACCAGAGAGAGGAAGATTGTGTTATTTGGCAGAATATTGATGATGAGCTATAAATCAAGTAGATTTGGTATTAGAAACACCTTCATTCTTAATCACAACCACACATTTCTCATGGAAACCCGGATCTGATTGCGTGCTTCCTCTCCTCGCAACTTCTCAAAGACCTGGACTCAAACCCTCTCTCTGTCGCGAATTCCTTCACCGCAATTTCCCCAACAACACCCCAACACTCAATTGTCATGAATATGGTTTACAGAGAGAAACCAAAAAGAGGGATGAAAAATTAAAAAATAAATAAATAGATACATATGATATAGGATAAGGATCGTTTACAAATTACAATTTAGCATCTTGAACTTTGATCCCCGTTCAGAAAACCACTCTTTAATTTTAATTAAAACAATTAACCTAAACATATTATATAATTTAAACAATTAAGCATCTCCCTAAAAAAAACATCCAATAGCATTAAGTCTTTCTTGTGAAACCCCAAAACTCATGTCGTTTACTTATTTCCCAAGTCCCAGCACATGTTCATGACCGCTCTTCACATGATGATTTTCATTCAGCATCTTTCCTTATAAAAAATTTGTTTTCTTCTTCTAACACTTTCCTCGTCTCTTCTTTGTTTTCTTCTCTCCATCGCAAAAAACAATCCTATATGGTTGGGTGTAAAGAATCTTAAATATATCACACAAAAGCTAACTCAAAGGTGGGAGTGCCCAATGCCTTATAAACTAATTATTAGTTGTTCATCCAACCAATATGGGGACTCTATATCTCAACACGTCCCCTCACACGAGAGCCTATTGGGCTTGAAGAGTGGATAATGCAACAGGCCCAGTCTACCTATGCTAAAAAATTCCATAGGAGGAAGTGGGGGACGGCGAGGCTCTGATACCATGTAAAGAATCTTGTATACACCACCCAAAAATTAGCTCAAAGGGTGGGAGTGACCAAGGTCTTATAAACTCCACATTAATTATTCATCCAACCAATATGAGACTATATATCTCAACAATAATTTCCATTAGTTGCATCAGAGGACCAGTAATTTAGTTTTTTATAACTGAAAATATTATTAATTAAGAAGTGTTGATCTTCTGTGGACCTTAAAGAAATTGATGCTATTATCCAAGAAAGGAGATGTTCCCTCGCCACAAATCTTAACCTGTTACTTAAGAATAAAGTACTTCTTCTGACTCTTCTTACCTTTCCGTTTATCTGATTTGTTCATATTTTTAGTTTTTAAAATTTTGCTTGATTTTGCTATTAAGTGAATACAAATTTGGCATGTGAATTGAACAAATATATTTTTTCTCATTTTTTCGTGTCAAAATTTGGCTAGCGGTCAATAATAAGATAAAAAAAAGTGTTTTTGTTTTTATACGTTATCTCATGATTTCATTTCATGAACTGCCGAGGATTGAATTGCAATGGGGGAAGTTTATGCTTTTAAAGATTCGACTACAGATGTTCAGACAAACACTTCCATGTTGCAATTTAAGAAAGTATGATGTTGAGGCAACTAATTTTTTTTACTTATTATTGTCCACAAAATTATTAAGGTACATTGCATGTTTTAGTGCAAATTTAACACTTTTATAAAATATTCTAAAAAAATTAAAAATCTTTCATAATTTGATTTTTTTTAATAAAATAATATTTGTTTACAAATATACAAGTGAAAATGTAAACAAAATTTTAATATAGGTAAAAATCTAATTTGACGATATTTGATAAGCTTCGCTATGAAAGGATGCCATCAAATGATATTTTTTTTCACCAGAAGTCATAATAACACCATTCCTAACAGCAATTCTAGTGAAAAACCAAAAGGAAGATGTGAAAATGATCTTAATACCAACATTAAACAACTGTTTTTTGTATGTCATATATTTTAAAGTTAAATCTTTGATTTTGTTCAATTACTACCATTATACAAAACTTTTTACTTTTTAAGGTCATGCACAGACATTTTGCTGGAGATCAAGATTTCACCTTCATCTTTTTCTTCTTTTCTTTTTCTTTATGAATTCTTTTTATTTTAATTTGTTTAAGTCATATCTAGCTGATTTCTTTTTGTAGTTGGGATCACGGACCTGATGTGAATCCTTTATATTTTCTATATTGTTTTTATAATTTAATTAGTTAGTTTGTTTTATTCTACCTGTGTTAATTTTTCCATATCCTGTTTAGAACTGATCACTCTAAATTATAGGGCTTTGAGGGTTAGAGCTCACAATAGACGTATTGGAGTTTTAATTTGGACAAGGGTAGAATAATAATTTGTGCATGACCTAGACATAGGCTTACATAGATTGCAAACTCTTAATTCATTTGCTTAGTGCTTAATTTAAGAGGGATTACTAAGACATTAGAATTCTGATTGGGTTAAAGGGTTGAAATCACTAAGACATTAGGGTTTAACTATTTTATAGGAAAATAATGAATTGTCTGAACAAACGAATTAATTAATTATAAAATACAATATAGGAATATAAGGAAGGATCAGAGGTAAAATGCATCCTAGCTATAATTTTTTTATAATCTTTCACAACTCTCATAATTTCTTGATCTTTTCTTGCATGCTTTCTAATATTATTGCTTTCAAAATTCTATTTTTAAAATTACAACAATCAATCACTTTCTCAAATCAAACCAATTTTCTTTTCCAACTCAAGGGGAATAGTTAGATTAATACTTGGTGCATTAATTCTCGTGGAGACGATACTCTACTTATCACTTTTATTACTTGGAACGAGCAGTATACTTGCCAATTTCGCAACAGTGAGCACATGATCACTCATGTTCTTTATGGGATTGTATCTCGCGTAGAAGTTGGAGTTCTTATGGGGACTGCACTTGAGTGGAAACGAAGAGAGTGGATCCTACAAGGCTACAAATAGAGGTGTAAATGAATCAGACAACCTGTAATGGACCTATTATCCAACCTGACTTAGCATATTTAGTACGAGAGAAAAAGCTTAAACCATTTAAAAAAATTAGAATATAGGTCACGGGCCTACTTTATAGGGACTAACCTAGAAGCCTATAGGACGGCCAATACTGTATTATTTATTTTAATTAAAATAAAATAACTATTTAAATATTTGTAATCAATAAATAAATTTATTTATTTTTTCTATTTCTTAATAGGTATAGAAGACTTGATTGACTTTACAAAGCTAATAGGCTCATGTAAAGCATTTTGATTTTTAAATATAACTCAAGCCATGCTCAAAATATTTTTCACACCCTGGCCTATTTAAACCAATGCTCAGCTTGACCCAGCCTATTTATAGCACTACTTATAAGGCACTTCGATGCTCAAGTCAATATTTGAATAATATGTGCAATTAGAATATAAGAAGATGATGATACCTAAATTTTGGCTTATGTATTTATACTACAAGCCATGTCCTACTCATTTGTTTGTATGACCACCTATGTACGGCGGTTTGGTTATCCATGGGAATAAACAATCGATTCCTCTCATCAAGCCGTTGCGGTTTTAAAAAGAAAAAAATATGTACAGAAATTGTAAGAGACTGTAATTTTTTCAGCTTTTGGTCAAACAGAACGAAGAAACAGATATGGAAATTCTTTAGTCTAATCCCATTAGGGGGAAATGCGTCATTTCTGGGTAATTAAAATTATGACAAAAATTAAAAAAAAAAATGGAATGTAGGAATATTAAAAATTAACTCCCTTACTAGCACTACATGGAATGATGCCATCTATTAAAAAAAATAGAATTATTGATCGTACTATACCATTCTAATTCATGTGGCATTTTGATATTAACGGTTGAGAATTTAAACGTGAGTGATAAAAAGTTTCATATTGGGAAGAAATGAGGTAGCTGTGATAAGGGAGTGGGTTCTCTAATGTGAAAAAGTGGTCATGTGATTATGTTATTTGATCACAATCACTCATTTAAGAATTATATATTTTTCTCTCTTAGCTCATTATTAATAAATGGTTGTGATCAAATAACATGATCACATGAACATTTTTCCACATGAAAAGATTCAAATCCGTGTGATAGATATAAATGACAGAACCTATAAATCTAATACCGTAAAGTTTTAGATTAAAAAATAGTATAGGATACCTTTAACCGTGTCTTTGTTTTAATTTTCAAAACTTGATAATACGTTCTTTAATATATGTATTTAATAAATAGTGTATCCAGAAATAAAAAGGAGTTCTTTTCTTTTTTCAATTTTTGTTCATAGACTCTTGGTTCATTTAAATAAATAATAAACCAATTTTATCAAACATAATTTTTAACTCTCCGAAATAAAAAATAAAAAATATTTTTAGAAATGGTGTTATGCACACACTGGTATTTTATAAATATATTTGAAAATTATATTATTTTGTTGTACCTCATTCCATACGTAAATTTGTATAAAATAAAATTTTCAATATTTAAATCAATGGAGATCTGAATAATTCATTTGGAATTTAATAATACTACATTCCGGACTTCGTAAAAAAATACTGAATGGGATGGTGATGTTTAATTAAATGAGCCGTTTACTTTTCAATACATGATAAATATAGCCTATCAATTTGCAAAAAATTGTGATTCTGATAAAATTAGTTTGATTTAACTTTAGAAAATTGTGCTTAATTAGTTTGGTCCTTCCCAACGCATGCAGCCCATGCAATTTCACTTAGGGTGCGTTAGGTGAGTATTCCCACAAGATAGATAGGCACCAGTAAGTGACATTTTGTCTTCACCATGTTTGGTTCTCGATTTTCAAAAATTTTACAAGCAAACCAATTTGCCCATCCTTCTTCAATTGTGAGTAAAATTTGACGATAAACACATATATAAAATGACACTTACAATGTGGTATTTGTAAGTTGACTAGGTAAATTAATAAAAGAAAATGAGGGATGTGACTCATATACCTTTTCTAAGTTAGCCTTGTGATATTGCACATCTCTACCAAAGTTGCTTTTGTCAATTTTCAAATTTTGAAAAGGGTTACTTTTATCATTTTATATCACTTTCTCATCAATATTTCACACTCAACCAAAAATGGACTTACAAAACTTTAATCAATTTATCCGGTAATATTTTCTCCAACCAAACAACTTTTTTTCAACTTTACCAGCAAACTTACTTTTTCATAATTTCTCCATTAATTATATTTACTTGCTAAAAAAAATTTCTCCTCTACCAAAAGTCTCATTAACTCCTTACTGACGTTTAATTTCTTTGGTCCTTCCTAGCGCATGCAACCCATGCAATGCTATTAATGCCATATTTGAATGTATTCTTTTTCAAAAAGTTGTATTTTAGATTAAAAAATATATTTTATTATATATATGTTTAAATATAGCTTATGAAAAATAAAAATTAGAAAAGTTTTTTTTTTAAATTAAAATCTTGGAAAAGAAATTAAATATTACTTCTCATTAAAAATGCTTTTAAATATTATACAAATCTAGAATTATTCTTGCTTTTGAAATTCATTTTTTAGAATAATGTATAAAAAAAATTTAAGCCCATCTAAACATGCTTTGCAATAAGGATATAAATAGGTTGCTTACCAAAAAAAAAAAGTATATAAATAGGTTAGATAACCTATGAGGAGCATATTATTAGACTTTAGCTAACTTAAATAATAAAAAATATTATGTATGTGCAAAAAAAAGAAAAAAAAATGTAATAACTTGGCTATGGACCTATTTTAGAAGTTACAACTTAGAAGTTAGAACCTACTCTTGCCCTTCAAAATGAATTATGTGAATATTGTTTCTTAAATAAATTTTATCTCCTACACACGTGCATGAGAGAACTTCTCTCATGGTAAGAGACAAATAAAGTGGGTCCCACAAATTTTTAAACAAAAGAAAAAAGAGGGGCACATTTTTTCGAAGTGAGAGTAACATGAGAGATCAATCTCATATCACATAAGAGTATGATTTCCCAAAATAAAATTAAGAACATAGAGCTAGTTAGTGGTACTTATGCATCAAATAAATCCCTCATCCCATACAATTTCATTGAGGTACTTACGTCCGTTAGATATAGAGCCCGTTTAACATATCCCTGAACTTTTTTTTTTTGGTAGATTCCAATATAAAACTTTATGGCATTTAAATTATTTCCTACATGATGGATCCTTGATGTTACCTATTCCCATTCCTGATAGGAAATTTAGAACTAATAGACCCACTTTCCAGAATACACGAGAAGAAATCGAACTATTTGATGTAATTATATACATGCATATTCGAATAAATAATCTCTCAATATTTTTTTATGAATTTTTTAATTAATAATTTGACGGATCAATCGGTAAACTCAACAATTTTTTGGTGAAATGCGGCCAACCCGCAAATCCACCTTAAAATGAGGTGGGTTAAATTTTTCAATCCACCAACTAATGGTAGGCCATCCCACCCCACCTTCTTTTTTTGGGGGTTGGAAGCGGGTCACCCATTTTTTCTGCTCTAACCCGTTAAAATAATTTAGAATATCTTAATGTTCTCTTAAGAATAATTTTTTTATATTTTAATTTTGAGTATCTCATATGAATTCTCAAAATATACATATGAAAAATAATTTATAATATTATTAGTATCTTATGATAATTTAGAGTATCTTTTTATGATCTTTTAACAATATTTTTTAAGTTATTTATAATTTATTAGAGTAACTTAATGAAATCTAAGAAAATATGAAAAAAATCTGATAATATTTTAATTATATCGGTAATATTTTAGAGTATCTCTTTTAATAAAAAAATTCAAATTATTTATAATTTAATTTATATTATCCTTATTATAAAAAAAAATAGATTATCCTAAACAAAATCTCAGAATATGTTAAAAAAATCTGATAATATTTTAGATTATCTTAAATGATATTTTAAAAAATAATCTGTAATTTTTTATATTTTGATTTTTTTTATTTATTTAAAATCTAATACTGATATGATTTGATACGCGCAGATATGATATGATTTTATACACTGCGCTAACATCTTATCAACGAGCGTTCCCGCTTCCCGCTTCCCGCTTCCGTCTTTCCTCTCAATTTTCTCTCACTCAATCCCAACGGTCACATCATCTCAAAATAAAAGTAATTTCCTCCTCCTTCACTCTTCAGTTCACACAACACTCACAGAAAACAAAACTCGTATTTGTAAAACCTACATTCAGTTCACTCTCTCAATCACAGAAAACAAAAGAAAGAATCAGATCCCAAAACCTTTGCACCTTTTGTTAACCTTGAAAGCTTTGTTACTTTGAAAACAAATGAACGATGGGCCCCGCCGCATACAAATTCGCAAAGAACAAGAACGACGGTTTCGGTTCCCAACGAAAACGCGACGTGAAAGAGATCGACGACGAGATCGAAAGCATGGAGAACCAGATCAAGCGTCTCTCGAAGAGGATCGAAGCTTTTCGTCTCGAGAAAGTTGAGAGAATCGCCCTTGAAAAGTGCCGTGGTGGCAGGATCGTGGCTTCCAAGTTCATGGAACCGAAAACGAAACAGAACGCGGTCGTTCCGACAAAGAAGGTCGTAGAAACTCTGAAATCGAAGGATGTTAATTCTCGTCAAGGCGCGAGTTTCCAGCCAGCGAAGATGGTTTCGCGTGTTGCGCCTCCTCAGCCTCCAAGGAAGTTGTGTTTCAAGGAAGGGGAAAGATGGGTGTTTCTGAAGTTAATGAG
>JAVKPL010003796.1:0-20555 GCA_032173675.1 Gastrolobium villosum
CAACAATAAATTTTGTCAAAATGCCACGCGGCATAATTCGCTACACAGTGTAGCGAAATATGCATGCAAGTAATTCGCTACACAGTGTAGCGAAATATGCCACATCAGAACCAAAAAGTGCTATGTGTCAAAATTGTTGAAATTCGCTACATAGCAACAATTTTGAGTTTGGTTCCGAGCATGCTGACGTGGCATATTTCGCTACACTGTGTAGCGAATTATGCCGCGTGGCATTTTTGCAAAATTTACTGTTAGCGTGGCAGTCTGGTAATTTTTTTGTTCAAACGTGGCACTTTGGTCCCTGTCCCAACTATTGCTGCAAAGCTATTTTGTTAGAACTGTCATATCTAAGTGTAACTGTCTCATCTGATAAGCTTGGGTAACAAGCTTCTCTCTGAACTCTACATATATCAGTTCTGTGCTTCCGAACTGTGTGATTTAACAACACAAGATTCAGTAGAAACACTTTCTCTCAGATTCTTTCATTTTTTCTCCTCTCTCTTCCCTAACTCTTAAATGAAATGCAATTAGATGCAATCAACATTTTTCAGGGTTAAAAGATTATCAGATTCTTGCGATTACAATTATACAGTCATTTGTATTGAATTGCATCCGCAAATGTTACGTGTTTTGTCTTGCAAGTGACAATAAAACAGCTTACCCTAATGGCTGTCATATGAACAATTTTGTACTTTAATTGGCTTACCGTCAATGCTTGTACAAGGTGATCATGAAAACAAGAAATACAACTTTATCCTTCCCAAGAATGATGTAATTGAGGTCAGAGAAATGTGTTTTACCAAGATATCCAGGTGGGTATCCTATTTCTCGCATTCTGTTAAGCCACGGAGGTGGATCAAGCTCCTGCGTAACAGAAAACATTTTTCAATTTCATAAAGACTGAAAAATTCTGCCACATCACAGAAGTCTCCATTGTACAGTTTAGTTATACTCCAGCAAAAGCAAAATAACAACACTATAAATAGTGTAATTTTCAAATTATTTACCACAACACAACTAATTTTTCCATTCTGCCACTTTTATTATTAGCTTAGAAACCATCAGTTGAAAAAGCAATTCATAAATTACTACACCTAACATATTCTATGCAATAATTTATTCCAATATTTTTACTTTAACACTTACACGTCCACTTTACAATTCAAAGGTTGAGTAATTTGTAGAATCAAGTTCAATTGATATATATTTTGTTTAAAAAAATTATGTACACATACATATACCTATATGCTATGATGCACCGACACTGATACGGGACACACGACACGACACGCGACACGTAAATTCTAAAAAATGTCATATTCCGACACGTTGGGACATGTTTTGATATTAGATAATATTTTTAATATATATAATATAATTTATATTTAATACATATAAGAGCCCATAATAAGTCATATAACCAATCTAATTTTCAAATTTTATAACATAAATATAAACAAAAATAATTTTTCATATCTTATTAATTTTTTATGTCAAATTTCATAACAGAAAAAATTTTATTTAGAAATTATTTTTTATTTTTAATTAATAAAATAAAATCTAGCTGTTAAAAAATAAAATAAAAATAAAAAAAACGTGTCGGAGCGTTGACCGCGTGTCAGAAAAAGTTGACTGCATGTCGAAAAAACGTGTCGGAGCATTGACCACGTGCACCTCAAGGTTCTTATCACAAACATTGTACATAGCTAATTTGGTTTCAAACATTACTTATTTCTGTTTTAGTCTTGGCTCTGGTTCTGGTATAGTTCTTGGTTTTGGGGCTTGGTGCTGCTATTACGTCAGCTTTTGGGTGCCAATTTGCAATTAGAAGGTTTTCTACTAGGGTAATCTCATAATTTGATTGACTTAAAAAAGGCCAGTTGGATGGTTCTGGAAGGTGTTCTAAGATTTGGTTGGAAGCTGGAAAGTGTCATCTTGCAGGCTGAGTTGGATTACTTCTTTCTGGATCTTTACTGGGCTCTCCTACAGGTGTTTAGATCCAATTCTATTGCTGAAATCTTAGTATATAGGTGTGCACAGTATTGTTTACTTGAGATATCAATAGGTCTAGCTGGAGATCAGAATTTCTGGATTTTATTTATAGCATGTGTAAGGATGTGACCCACAGAAATACACACGGGCTGTTTTGAAGATAAAGTGTGTGCATTACTGGGTCTAGAAAGTGAAGATGATAGTTTCAAATGCCCTGGCTTTGGTAGCCAAGCCATGTGCTTTATTATATTGTCCACGTAAGTATGGAGTTCTGATTTGGAATTGCTGGTGACTTTTTTGTGGAGTTCATCGTGTTAATTTGGAATTCAGTTTGCCGCTTTGTAGCTATAACACCTCAAGTATTTAAATGTTTATTTTAATGTTATATTGTGAAATGAAAGTTGATGGATTAGTGAAAATCCAAGTATTATGGCCAAAAGGGGCAAAAGGGCAAAACGGTAATTTGCCAACCGTGTGTTAAGAGGCTTAAATATTGAGTTAGAGATTTCAAATGACAAAAGTAAGGTTGGAAATGGAATCAGGGCGAAAAATTGAGTAAATAGGCAAATTTGAGAAAAATCGATGAATAGTGATTTTTAAGTGTTAAAATAATGAGTGTGAGTGTACCGATAGGTGTGAAATTTTTATCATTATTTTGGAGAAAGAAAAATATGTTATGGACTGGAAAAATACGTAGATTAAGGAATTATGATTGGAAATTTTATCGGAGGTAAAGTTAGATCGCGTGTGGGACCCGTGTGACCGAAGTCACTTGGGCCACCTCCCTTTTCTTCTTCTTTTCCTTCTTTCTTTTCCTCACCTCCCGTGCGCACCAACAGAGAAGAAAGGAAGCCATTTTCACATTTCTTCACTTTTCTCCCATTTCTTCGTTTCTCCACCGAATCGCTTGATTTTGGTGTTGAAATCTATCGTAAACAACCTTCCAAAGCCATTGGTAGCATCTAGAAGCCTTGAATCCATCTCTTTGGCCGCGTTTTGAGCAAGAACAGATCCGACCCATAAGTGTTTTTGGAGATTTCTTGGAGTTTTGAGCTTCAAATGGTTTAGTGAAGCCTTGGTGGTGATCATACTACCCATTGTAAGTATATTTGTGGTCTTTTGATAGTTGATTTCTTAGATCTATGAATATGTGTTCAAACCTTTGATTTTAGATGTGGGATGATAGAGAGCCCAAATGCAAAAATGCTATTAGATGAAAAGGCCTTAGAATCATGTGTGTAAGCTAGAAATGCTATGTTAATTTTTGGTGAAAAATATGGATTTGTAACTTAGGCAAAATTGGAGGAATTTTGATGAAAAATGAGTTTTTGAGTAATTGGGATTTAATGATTGTTGTAGGGTGCCTCACACGGTTGGAATTGTGGAAAGTTGATTGGAGCATACGTTTGGAACGGTATTGCTAAGTGATAAGGTAAACTCTTGGAACTTGGGTTTAATCCCTAGTGAGCTCCACCACACCTAGGGGAAGGTTGTGGTTGGATTATGTGTTTATGACATGGTGTGTTTGTGTGCTTGTATGCATATTACTTGTGTTTTGTGAAAATTGTTTGGTCACTGGCCAGTTGACGTGTGTTGGGTTTGGACATCCGCTGGAACATTTCGATGGCGAAATACCAGTTGGAATGCCATGGGGTCGACTCATGGGAGCGACACCAGGATGAGCCAAACGTGGGACATCCGCCGGATAGGTCTCTTGAGGAGTTCCGGTTGGGTTGGCCATGGAGTTTTCTCAACCATGGGAGAAGCTCTAGGATTGTCTCGGGAGTTATATGATGGAGTCCTTGAACATGAATCCATGAGTGGATGTTCTTGGGTGTCTCCAGGTGGATGGTGATATTGTTTTACTTGCATAGCATATTATGTCATTTTGATACATTTTAGTGAGCCATGGAGTGGAGAGAGCCTCTAGCTCCATTGGTTTACTGAGATATATCCGTATATCTCACCCCGTGTTTGGGGGACCACATTTCAGGTCACTATGAGCCGGGAGGAGCTTCGGGCAAGAAGCCCGTATAGTGGACGTTGGATGGGCATGCGGTGCATATGGATTGCATGGCTTTTTGGAGGAGTTTATGGAGTGCACATAGCATACCATTAGTATTTTGAGACTTAGGGCATGAACATATTGCATGATGTCATTTTCCATGCTTTTGTTAGTGTTCATGGTCATATGCTAAGTCTTGCTTATATGTTATTATTCATGGCTTGGATAACTGTATATGTTGAGTGAGCATGGGACTTGTCCATTGCCACATTCATAGCCTTGAAGTCTTGTTGTGTAATGATGTGAAAATGGTCCATATGTACATGTAAATGGCCATTATTTGAGAATGATGTAATTGATGTTAAACTTAAGGAAAATGCATGATGGAAGGGCCTAGAGCCAACATTAGGACATGATTATGTGTTATGTGGAGTACCAAGGGGTTAGGGATGGATTACACACCCTTTTTGGGGCTCAAAACTGCTGTAATCTGTCATTTTGCTGCATAGTAATCGATTACCCAAGCATGGTAATCGATTACCATGCAACAGGGGACGAAAAATTAGCTACTGTCTGCACTGGTAATCGATTACTGGCCTTTGGTAATCGATTACCATGTGAGGTAATCGATTACCCAAAGCTGGTAATCGATTACCAGAACAGAGGAATTGAAAAATTGGCTACTGCCTCATTTTTGACAGGTGGTAATCGATTACCACCCTCTGGTAATCGATTACCACAGTGTAATTTTTGAAAATCCAGGTTTTTCTAGACTAAAAGGAAGGGGTATAACTTGATGGGTAGAACTCCAAATGATAAGTGGTTTGAAACCACGCGTAGATAACGTAAAGGACTACAACTCGGTAAATTTTGAGAGCAAGATGGTGAGTTTAAATGAATTGAATAAAAAGAATGATTTATGAAGTTAGAAAGTGTTTGATTCCGCAAATGGCATTTACAATTATAGTGTGGTTTTAATTGATTACGGAAAAGTGTTTATGTAAGAAAAAGAATATGTTAAAAGAAAAAATTTGCCCGTAATTTAATTAATCTAATCACTGTGATTGTAACTGCGCTTAATATCATAATCAATGTTAACAATACCGGTGTACAACGGGCTGTTACATTTTATGGTATCAGAGCAGTTTTGTTTAGGGAACTCTGATTGTTGTGTGTTTGTATCTTGTGTGTCATAGCTATCTGTGAACTATTTATGATTAATGTATATGTGATTCCTCAGTGTGGGTCTGATCAGCTCATTCCTTTGTGTTACATGTACAGATATCATGAGTAGGGCACGAGGTCGCCGTGGGGCACGTGGTGCAGGTCATTTGCCACCGGATCCGATCACTGCAGCACTGAATGCTCTGCAGGCGGAAACGGCTGCAAATAGGAATATGACTGAGAACCTGATGAAAGCAAATCAGGATATGATGCAGGCCTTTATGGCTGAGTTGAGGGCGGATAGAGGTCGTCCTAGGAGGGAAGATACACCTCCGCATACGGCTACGGTGACTCCTACACCGACGCCATCTGTTACTCCTCAACAGGGGGAGAGTGGGGCTAGTCACCACACTGGTGAGGCTAGTCACCATACTACTACGGATCCTAGTTATGTTCCTGATCCGTCATCTGTTGCCCAATCTACTGGGGCTGCTGGGCAGGTGATTGATAATGCTGATGATGAGCGTAGGCTCATATCCTTTAGGAAACATAAGCCACCCGCATTTCAGGGGTCAAGGGACCCGAAGGAGGTCACTGCTTGGTTGAGGGGTATGGATAAGATTTTTCAGGTTATGAGGTGCCAAGATCCTCAGAAGTTATTGTATTCTGTTTATATGCTGGAGGGTGATGCCCAGGAGTGGTGGGACAATGTGTCTCGCCCATTTATTATTCAGGGTGAGGTTCTGACTTGGACTTTGTTTGAAGGTTTATTTCATGAAGAGTATTTTCCCCGCGATGTTCGGGAGGCAAAGCAAGGTGAATTCGATAATCTGGTGCAGGGAGTTATGACTGTGGATGCCTATGTGGCAAAATTCAATGAACTTGTCAAGTTTGCTAATTATGGAGGTACTTTACCTACTCCGGAATTCCTGTCAGCTAAATTTCAAAGAGGGCTGAGTGAGAAGATTGCAAAGAGGATGTCTAATACTGCTGTGAGGAACTTTGCTGATTTGGTGACCCAGTGTAAACGGGTCGAGACTGTTTATGGAAGATATCCGAAATCTGATTCTACAAAAGAGCAAGATGTTAAGAAGACACCTGGTCCTTCTGGTAATGCCAACAGAGGAGGTTTTAATAATAGAGGTAGGGGGTTGCATGTGAGGCAGCCTCCTGGTCAGTTCAAGAGGGGTGGAAACACTGGTGGTGGTGGTGCTTCGGACAAATATTTTACCCCACGATGTGGGAAGTGTGGGAAATACCACAAAGGTGTGTGTGGTGCTGGTCCATTGTCTTGTTTTAAGTGTGGTCGGAATGGCCACTTTGCTAGAGAGTGTCCGTCTTCTTCGGGGCAGGCTGCGAATCTGCAGGCCTTGCCGCCAGCTATTACTACTGCTGCTACTCCTATTACGGCTGTTCCTACTGTGGGACGAGTCTATACTACAAATGCTCAACATACTGAAAAGGCTCCGAATTTGGTTAAAGGTATAATTTTTCTATCTAATGTTGATTTATCTGTGTTGTTTGATTCGGGAGCTACACATTCATTTGTGGCGGACTATGTGGCTAAGGCGTTGGACTTAAAGGTAACACGGATGGTTCCTCCGATGCGTATAACTACTGCTACAGGAGAGGTTAGTGAGTCGTCTTGGATCTGTGAAGATGTAAAGTTCACTTATTTAGGCAGGGGTTACACCATTGATTTAATTATCTTACCCCTGGCCTCTGTCAATTTGATTTTGGGGATGGATTGGTTGTCTCGGAACTGCGCAATGATTGATTGCTGCGGGAAGAGGTTGTTGTTATCTCACGAGAGGCCGTCTGTTTGTCCGTCTTTGTATTTGTCTGTTAGTCAGACTGTGAAAGCCTTGAAGGCTGGAGATCTGGGTTATGTTTTGTTGGGCGGACTGGTGGGTGATAAAAAGGAAGAGATTTCTGCTATCCCAGTTGTAAATGAGTTTGAAGATGTATTTCCGGATGAGATACCGGAATTCCCACCTGAGAGAGAGATTGAATTCTCGATTGATCTATTGCCTGGTGTGGGGCCGATCTCTTTGGCTCCATATCGGATGTCGCCACTTGAGTTGGCTGAATTGAAGAAACATATTGAAGAACTATCTGCGAAGAATTTTATTAGGCCGAGTGTGTCTCCGTGGGGAGCACCGGTGATATTTGTAAAGAAAAAGGATGGTAGCATGAGATTGTGCACTGACTACCGACAGCTGAATAAAGTGACTATTAAGAACCGGTACCCATTACCGCGTATTGATGATTTATTAGACCAGTTGAGGGGTGCCTGTGTATTTTCGAAGATTGATCTCCGGTCCGGATATCACCAGATTCGGATTAAACCGGAGGATGTACCTAAAACAGCTTTCCGATCCAGATATGGACATTTTGAATATCAAGTGATTCCTTTCGGGCTTACTAATGCCCCGGCGGTGTTCATGGATTATATGAACCGAATTTTTAAACCGTATTTGGACCAGTTCGTGATTGTGTTTATTGATGACATTTTGATCTATTCTAAGAGTAGGGAGGAGCACATGGACCATTTGAGGACTGTGTTGCAGGTGTTGAAAGACAAGAAACTGTATGCTAAACCGTCTAAGTGTGAATTCTGGTTGTCTGAGGTGCAATTTTTGGGTCATGTTATTTCTGCAAGTGGTGTTGCAGTGGATCCAAGCAAGATTGAAGCGGTAAGTGATTGGGAACGACCTAAGACTGTGACTGAAATTAGAAGTTTTCTGGGGCTTGCTGGCTATTATCGCCGATTTATACAGGGATTTTCTGCAATGGTTCTACCGTTGACCCGATTGACACGAAAGGATACTCCTTTTGTGTGGACCCAGGAATGTGAGGACTGTTTTCTGCTACTAAAGAGAAATTGACCACTGCTCCGGTGTTGACTTTACCTGATCCGGAGGGTGAGTTTGTGTTATATTGTGATGCTTCTAAGAAAGGTTTAGGGAGCGTGCTGATGCAGGAAGGAAAAGTGATTGCATATGCGTCTAGGCAGTTGAGGCCGCATGAAGAAAATTATCCGACGCACGACTTGGAATTGGCTGCTATTGTGTTTGCCTTGAAAATTTGGAGGCACTTTCTGTATGGGATGAAATTTGCTGTGTTCAGCGACCATAAAAGCTTGAAATATTTATTTGATCAGAAGGAGCTGAATATGAGGCAGCGTAGATGGGTTGAATTTTTGAAAGATTATGACTTTGAGCTGAAATACCACCCGGGAAAGGCTAATGTTGTGGCAGATGCATTGAGTAGGAAGTCTGTTAATTTATCTCATATGATGATGTGGGACAATGAAGTGATTGAGCAATTCCGTGATATGAAAATAACGGATTTCTTTGCAGGAAGAATGTGTGATATGGAGTTGACTCGGATTGAAAACGAGCTGCACGAGAAAATTAAAGAGACTCAGATTCGCAATGAAAGTATAAAGTATTTGAAAGGCCAGAGTGGCATATCTGTTAATGAACAGGGATTATTGTTATATCAGGGCAGGATTGTTGTGCCCAAGGAACTTGCAGAGGAAGTTATGACTGAGGCCCATAAGGGTCAATATGCTATCCACCCAGGTGCCACAAAGATGTACCAAGATTTGAAAGTGAAGTTCTGGTGGCCTGGTATGAAAAGGGATGTTGCCGAGTACGTGTCTAAGTGCTTGGTTTGTCAAAAAGTGAAAATAGAGCATCAGAAACCTGCTGGATTACTTCAGCCGCTGGATATACCTGAATGGAAATGGGAGAGTATTTCAATGGATTTTGTTGTGGGATTGCCGCGAACTCAAGCTGGTTATGATTCGATTTGGGTTATTGTGGACCGACTCACGAAGTCTGCACATTTTCTACCAGTACGAGTGGACTACACCACAGAGAAGTTGGCTACATTGTATGTGAAGGAGATTGTTAGACTCCATGGGATACCGATTAGCATTGTGAGTGATCGGGACCCGAAGTTTACTTCACGATTTTGGGGAGCTTTGCAGCAGGCTTTTGGCACTCAGCTTCGGCTGAGCACTGCTTATCACCCGCAGACTGATGGTCAGACTGAGAGGACCATACAGACACTTGAGGATATGCTGAGAGCTTGCACACTGGAACAGGGTAATGCCTGGGATAGGTACTTGCCACTGGTGGAGTTTTCTTATAATAACAGTTTTCATTCCAGTCTGGGTATGGCACCATACGAGGTTTTGTATGGCAGGAGGTGTCGTACGCCCACTTGTTGGACTGAGGTAGGCGATAAAGAAAGATTTGGTCCGGATTTTGTGCAGGAAACGACAGTGCAAATTGAAATGATCAGAGAGAAATTGAAACAGGCACAGAATCGGCAGAAAAGCTATTATGACAATAAGCATAGACCGCTGGAATTTGAGGAAGGTGACCATGTGTTTGTACGTTTGTCGCCGGTCACAGGTGTTGGCCGTGCGTTGGGTGTGAGGAAGCTGAGTCCACGATTCATTGGGCCATATCAGATTATGAAAAGAGTAGGATTGGTGGCCTATCAGCTTGCCTTACCCCCGCAGTTGTCTAATTTACATGATGTCTTTCATGTGTCGCAGTTGCGACGTTATGTTCCGGACGAGTCACATATTGTGATGCCGGATAATATTGAAATCAGGGAGAATTTGAAGACTCCCATTGGTCCTATGGCAGTTTTGGACCGCAGTGAAAAGAGACTAAGAAGTAAAGTGATTCCCATGCTGAAGATTCAGTGGGAAGGCCGCACACCTGAGGAGGCTACTTGGGAGCGGGAGGACGAGATTCTCCGGCTGTATCCTGAGTTAGTGAGCAGGTATGATTTAATTTTGCGGACAAAATTTCAAAAAGGTGGGGTGAATATAACACCTCAAATATTTAAATGTGCATTTTATATTATAATGAGAAATGAAAGTTGGTGGATTAGTGAAAATCCAAGGATTATGGCCAAAAAGGGCAAAAAGGGCAAAATGGTAATTTGCCAACCGTGTGTGTTATTGAGTTGAGATTTCAAATGACAAAAAATTTGGGAAAAAAAAATCGATGAATAGTGATTTTTAAGTGTTAAAATACTGAGTTGTGAGTGTACCGATAGGTGTGAAATTTTTATCATTATTTTGGAGAAATAAAAATATGTCATGGACTGGAAAAATAATTAGATTAAGGATTTGTGATCGGAAATTTTATCGGAGTTAAAGTTAGATCGCGTGTGGGACCCGTGTGACCGAAGTCACTTGGCCCCACCTCCTTTTTTTCTTTCCTTTCTCTCTTCTCCTTCTTCCTGCGCGCCCTCACAGTGAGAAAGACCCAAAGCCACCATTTTCTTCCCATTTCACCATTTCTTCGTTTCTCCACCGAATCGCTTGATTTTGGTGTTGAAATCTATCGTAAACAACCTTCCAAAGCCATTGGTAGCACTTAGAAGCCTTGAATCCATCTCTTTGGCCGCGTTTTGAGCAAGAACAGATCCGACCCATTGGAGATTTTTGAGATTTCTTGGAGTTTTGAGTTTCAAATGGTTTAGTGAAGCCTTGGTGGTGATCATACTACCCATTGTAAGTATATTTGTGGTCTTTTGATAGTTGATTTCTTAGATCTATGAATATGTGTTCAAACCTTTGCTTTTAGATGTGTGATGATAGAGAGCCCAAATGCAAAAATGCTATTAGATGAAAAGGCCTTAGAATCATGTTTGTAAGCTAGAAATGCTATGTTAAATTTTGGTGAAAAATCTAGGTTTTTAACTTAGAGAATTTTGAGGAATTTTGATGAAAAATGAGTTTTTGTATAATTGGGATTTGATGATTGTTGTAGGGTGCCTCACACGGTTGGAGTTGTGAAAAGTTGATTTGGAGCATACGTTTGGAACGGTGTTGCTCGTGTTAAGGTAAACTCTTGGAACTTGGGTTTAATCCCTAGTGAGCTCCACCACACCTAGAGGAAGGTTGTGGTTGGATTATGTAGTGATGACATGATGTGTTTGTGTGCTTGTATGCATATTGCTTGTATTGTGTGAAAATTGTGTGGTCGCTGATCAGTTGACGAGTGGAGTTTGGTCATCCGCTGGATTCATCCTTGTGAGAATGCCAGTCGGGTATTGCCGTGGAGTCGACTCTGGGAGCGGCGCCAGGATGATCCAAACGTGGGACGTCCGCCGGATAGGGCTCATGAGGAGTTCCGGTTGGGTATTGCCATGGAGTCTTCTCAACCATGGGAGAGGCGCCAGGACTGTCTCGGGAGTTATATGATGGAGTCCTTGAACATGAATCCATGAGTGGATGTTCTTGGGTGTCTCCAGGAGGATGTGATATTGTTTTACTTGCATAGCATATTATGTCATTTTGATACATTTTAGTGAGCCATGGAGTGGAGAAAGCCTCTAGCTCCATTGGTTTACTGAGATATATCCGTATATCTCACCCCGTGTTTGGGGGACCACATTTCAGGTCACTATGAGCCGGGAGGAGCTTCGGGCAAGAAGCCCGTGTAGTGGACGTTGGGTTGGCATGCGGTGCATTTGGATTGCATGGCTTTTTGGAGGAGTTTATGGAGTGCACATAGCATACCATTAGTATTTTGAGACTTAGGTCATGAACATATTGCATGATGTCATTTTCCATGCTTTTGTTAGTGTTCATGGTCATATGCTAAGTCTTATTATGTTTTATTATTCATGGCTTGGATAACTGTATATTTGAGTGAGCATGGGACTTGTCCATTGCCACATTCATAGCCTTGAAGTCTTGATGTGTAATGTTGTAAAAATGGTCCATATTTGCATGTAAATGGCCATTATTTTGAGGATGATGTAAATGATGTTAAACTTAAGGAAAATGCATGATGGAAGGGCCTAGAGCCAACATTAGGACATGATTATGTGTTATGTGGAGTACCAAGGGATTAGGGATGGATTACACACCCTTTTTGGGGCTCAAAACTGCTGTAATCTGTCATTTTGCTGCATAGTAATCGATTACCCAAGCATGGTAATCGATTACCATGCAACAGGGGACGAAAAATTAGCTACTGTCTGCACTGGTAATCGATTACTGGCCTTTGGTAATCGATTACCATGTGAGGTAATCGATTACCAAGAGCTGGTAATCGATTACCAGAACAGAGGAATGAGAAAATTGGCTACTGCCTCATTTTTGACAGGTGGTAATCGATTACCACCCTCTGGTAATCGACTACCACAGTGTAATTTTCGAAAATTCAGTTTTTTCTAGACTAAAAGAAAGGGGTATAACTTGATGGGTAGAACTCCAAATGATACGTGGTTTGAAACCATGCGTAGACAACGTAAAGGACTACAACTTGGTAAAAGACAAGAGTTGGATGGTGAGTTTAAATGAATTGAGTAAAAAGAATGATGTATGATGTTAGAAAAATGTATGATTCCGCAAATGGCATTTACAATTATAGTGTGCTTTTAATTGATTACGGAAAAAGCGTTTATGCAAGAAAAGGAATAAGTCAAAAGAAAAATTTGCCCGTAATTTAATTAATCTAATCACTGTGATTGTAACTGCGCTTAATATCATAATCAATGTTAACAATACCGGTGTACAACGGGCTGTTACAACAGCAGCATTAATGAACATGACACTCTTTAAAATAAGTAATTTAAAAGCTTCATTAGAATTAGTAAAAGACCACCAGAACACAAAAATGCATGCAATCTAAATGTTACATCAAGACGCTAAAAAAAAGTAAAGCACATAAGAAGTGAAAGCAATGTAAAAAGGTCTGAAATTCAATTCCACCATAAAGAATCCAGAGAAGTTCCCATATTCCCAAAATTGGACCTCTTAACCCAATAAAACGTTTTTCTCTTAGCCCATAACCCAATAGAACAACATAATTCACATAATCAAAGCCCTTGTACCATAGAACAAAATGTTAGTCATTCTACAAGGAAAAAAAAAAGATTTAAAATTGTTAGTCTGCTTGGAATGTTCTTCCTTCTACTGGACCAAAAATTCAAATTTTGTAAAACTAAATAAGCATTTCTACAAAGAATTAAAAATAGGCTTTCCATCTAAAATCCTCCAACCATTTAAAAAATCTAAAAAAATAAGCCAATCTAACACTGTCAAAAATATAAAGACACTAATAGGACATATAAATATGTAGTTTAATGCTAAACCTACTTAAAGTAGAACTTTGAAATAAAAACAAATTTTTGCAGTACAGAAGATCCAGAAAGAACAAATTCTGTAACAAAACTGATCAAGGATTTTATTGAGCCTCTGAGCAAAGGTTTCTATATGCCGTGTAACATAAAATTGGAAAACCAAAAAACAAGCTAGCAGGCTAATCATGATATTAATATAAAGCAGATACTTCCACTAGTCATATTTCATAATATTGTATTTGAAACATCACATGATAACATGAACCACTAGAACTTGTAAGCTAAGTGCACCTATAATTTCATCCTAAGATAATACAAGTAACAGGGCATACCCATCCACATTACTTGAACCATCAGCTGAAGTCAATCCCAAAGCATATCCGCGATCATATAGAGGCACAGAATCACCATCTAAAGGAATGAAATCTTTATTCTTATCATTTCTTGTCGGGTTCTCCATCCAGAATGACTGCAATTCAAAGATATCATAAAAAAATAATGACATTGCTAACAAACATTTCCTTTTTACGTTGCAACATAAATAACCTCAAAATAAGACAATGCAGGCGCGTATTAGCTAATACTATATGATGTCTGTTATCCTCATAATGGTTAATGGCATAGCTATGACTCAAACAGGCTTACCACAAGAACCCTACAATTCTCACGATGCAATAGTTAGAAATAAAGGAAATCAGGAAAAGGCACCATGAATGCCAAATAAAAATTAATAAAGATAAAACAATGATGGAACAAATGTCACACTTGAAGAAGAGTTAAAAACAAAGAATATTAATAAAGGATGAGCCTATTTTTACAAAATGCAGAATTCACACCACAATGGCTACTGTAACCTTAGCCGTGTTAATACAACCAACTGCACGTAGTTGCAGTTGAGGGCCACAACTAAAACCTTTATTCTGGATAAGTCAGATTTAGACCATGAAAGAAAGGGTTTTATGTTTATTATGTTTATTATGTTTATTATTGACCATGCAACTATACAAACTTCAACAATATACTTCGTCAAAATTTACAACTTTACAAATTATCAGCTAGACATTTGACTTACTATAATCCAGAATTTATTGATTAGTGAGTGAAATTTTGCTTTCTACGATTGCAGCTCTACGTTGAGATTCAGATTGCATTGGCTTTCCATTCTGCATGCTTCTTCAGATCCCTGCAAAATTATCATAAATATCAATGAATGGATATTTATGCACAATTTAGCCAAATATTGAGTGTAGGTTATATGATGAAAGAGTAACACACTTGCAACGTGGGACGCGACATTCTGAGTCCCTACAATTCCTCGAGTGTGCAATTAGTCCCAACCATGCCTTCTTACAATACTTGCAGCCCCCAGCAGCTTTAATAGTGCACTTACTGGCATGAGATAATAGCTTTTTAATTTTAATGCAGTTTGGATAAGAGCAGGGCTGAGCTTTAGTTGGGTGACATTGAGATGCATGACATAAAACTCGTAGTACTTCCTGCATCTGCGTGACCAATTAATTACATGGTAAGTCAGCAAGTGTACATGTTATGACAAGGAAAAATGGGAAGATAAAATTATAAAAACCACAAAAAAGGTAAGTTTGAAAAAAAATCTAGAACAAACCAGTGATAAAAAGAAAATAAAGTCTGCAAACTAGGTCATACCCATACAGGATTCTGCTTTAACTCTTGATTCCCTGACTGACGTTCCGCTGTTGAACGAGTTTGACTCAACTTGTGTGTATGGAAATTAGCACCTCTCCTCTCATAGCATGCAGAGCATACAGTGAACTCAGGGCAGATCTCACATTTCCAGCTTTGTTGGAATGCATTATTGTTACCGCAAATGCTACATGGAACTGCAAGCAGATTTTTTAGATGATGGAGGATCATCATTGAGGAATACTTGGCACGGCGGAGTGTGTCAAACTGAAAGTGATTCTTTTGGCAGAAACTCAAAAAGTTATTCCTAATCTCAAGTAATCCATTATTAAGGATGATATCGTTCTCCTTAGTGTCAGAAGGGATATCATCCACGAGGACCTGAAAAAGGCACACAATTCAAAAATGTATATTATTTTGCATGAAAACACTAATGAATGAGGAAATCATATGAACCTAGCATCAAGTTTAGGCAATTACCTGACAAAGTGTATGCCTCTCGCCACTAAGTGAAATGTGCGAGTCAGCAGTATGGCATCTGAAATATTGATACAAAAATAGATGAAATAAGCCCCTTTTTTTTTCTTATCCCAACTGTCAAAACTACTTAACATTAAACAAAAAGAACTGTAGTACAAACGTATGAAGAAACAAAATATGAGCAAAAGAAAAAAAGGGAAGACACCAAGAGGTGCATAATCAAACTCAATTTGTGCTTTGTCCTTGATTGAAATGGAAGGACATAATCACTAAAGCGGGTGCCCAATTTTATACTTTTTATCACAGAATCGGGGAATTTGAGGTAAAGTAAGCACTAAAGAAGTTGGATAATGGTAAATTAATTGGAACTTAGAAGGGATAATATATATCCAATGAAGTTTGGAAGTGTTTAGAGGAGAAAGGTATAACTAGACTAAGTAAGTTGTTCTATGTGAGAAAATGCCAAATGAATGGAGGATTGGCACTTTGATACCGATTCAAAAGAACAACAAAGACGAACAAAATTATGCAATCAACAGAGAATTTGAAGTATGTTTCGTCAACAAAACTTCTAATATTAGAGTAAGCAAAACCAGCACATGTATAACCAAAATACAAGTTAAGGGAGTAAACAGAGGAGAGAAAAAACAATCCCAATACATGCATTTTAAGTTATCATTACCTTTCACACTCCTGAAATTTCTTGCATTCAGTGCAAAACCATCTCCTCCCAGACACTATCACTTCATGGCAGTGCATGCATGCATACTGAAGGTGAACTACGATGAAGTCTTCCTTGAGAGGCAATATATCTTGGCCCAGCTAATAGATATAGAGTGGTAAAAAGAAAAGGAAGAAATATCAATTAACAACAAAAACACATGAAGTATCAATGTAAATAACTTGAACTCTAACATATAAGAACATTGCAAAATTTTATTCAGTTATGTATAAAAGGATATATCACATTCCATGAGCATGTTTCAGCTGCGTAAATGATGAGACACAATAATAAAGGAAAAGACAGAAATCCAAAGCTCGGTAGATTGCAGGTAAATAACATACTAGTGTGGGACTCACTAATAAAACATGTACTATAGAAGAAAATTTCACAGAATCAAATATATAGTAGAAGTAGTAGAATAATGATGACATTGGTAATTAAAATGCTATATGAAATACTAAATGTGGGTATCTTTGTTTTAGTAACTAAGAAAGAAATTATAAACTGACATGAATCATATGCTATATACTTAAAATAAAACTGAGTGAATAAGTTTCCAATGAGCATGGAATAATAAACTTTTATTTCAATACAGAAGACGTAGCGAAACCATTAAATGAAATAGGGGGTTTTCACTTTGATGAACTAAGGTTTAAGTTAGTAACAGGGATAATTGGATGGTAAAAAATTAATACTTTAACTTTTACGGACCAACGGAAATACAAAGGGAGATTGCATTTTGTAACAGCCCGTTGTACACCGGTATTGTTAACATTGATTATGATATTAAGCGCAGTTACAATCACAGTGATTGGGTTAATTAAATTACGGGCAAATTTTTCTTTTTACATATTCCTTCCTTTTATATCAAAACATTTTCCGTAATCAATTAAAACCACACTATAATTGTAAATGCCATTGCGGAATCATTCACTTTCTAACATCATAAATCTTTCTTTTTATTCATTTCATTTAAACTCACCATCTTACTCTCATCCTTTACCAAGTTGTAGTCCTTTACATTGTCTACGCGTGGTTTCAAACCACATATCATTTGGAGTTCTACCCATCAAGTTATACCCCTTTCTTTTAGTCTAGAAAAACCCGAATTTTCAAAATTTACACTGTGGTAATCGATTACCAGAGGGTGGTAATCGATTACCACCTGTCAAAAATGAGGCAGTAGCCAATTTTCTGAATCCTCTGTTCTGGTAATCGATTACCAACTCTTGGTAATCGATTACCTCACATGGTAATCGATTACCAAAGGCCAGTAATCGATTACCAGTGCAGACAGTAGCTAATTTTTCATCCCCTGTTGCATGGTAATCGATTACCATGCTTGGGTAATCGATTACTATGCAGCAAAATGACAGATTACAGCTGTTTGGAGCCCCAAAAAGGGTGTGTAATCCATCCCTAACCCCTTGGTACTCCACATAACACATAATCATGTCCTAATGTTGGCTCTAGGCCCTTCCATCATTCAATTTCCTTAAGTTAATCATCAATTACATCATTCTCAAATAATGGCCATTTACATGTACATATGGACCATTTTTACATCATTACACATCAAGACTTTAAGGCTATGAATGTGGCAATGGACAAGTCCCATGCTCACTCAAAATATACAGTTATCCAAGCCATGAATAATAAAACATGTCAAGACTTAGCATATGACCATGAACACTAACAAAAGCATGGAAAATGACATCATGCAATATGTTCATGACCTAAGTCTCAGAATACTAATGGTATGCTATGTGCACTCCATAATCTCCTCCAAAAAGCCATGCAATCCCATGCACCGCATGCCCATCCAACGTCCACTATACGGGCTTCTTGCCCGAAGCTCCTCCCGGCTCATAGTGACCTGAAATGTGGTCCCCCAAACACGGGGTGAGATATACGGATATATCTCAGTAAACCAATGGAGCTAGAGGCTCTCTCCACTCCATGGCTCACTAAAATGTATCAAAATGACATAATATGGCATGCAAGTAAAACAATATCACCACCCTCCTGGAGACACCCAAGAACATCCACTCATGGATTCGTGTTCAAGGACTCCATCATATAACTCCCGAGACAGTCCTGGCGCCTCTCCCATGGTTGAGAAGACTCCATGGCAATACCCAACCGGAACTCCTCATGAGCCCTATCCGGCGGACGTCCCACGTTTGGATCATCCTGGCGCCGCTCCCAGAGTCGACTCCACGGCAATACCCGACTGGCATTCTCACAAAGATGAATCCAGCGGATGACCAAACTCCACTTGTCAACTGATCAGTGACCACACAATTTCCACACAATACAAGCAATATGCATACAAGCACACAAACACATCATGTCATCACTACATAATCCAACCACAACCTTCCTCTAGGTGTGGTGGAGCTCACTAGGGATTAAACCCAAGTTCCAAGAGTTTACCTTAACACTTAGCAATCCGTTCCAAACGTATGCTCCAATTCAACTTTTCACAATTTCAACCGTGTGAGGCACCCTACAACAATCATCAAATCCCAATTACACAAAACTCATTTTTCATCAAAATTCCTCAAAATTCTCTAAGTTAAAAACCTAGATTTTTCACCAAAATTTAACATAGCATTTCTAGCTTACAAACATGATTCTAAGGCCTTTTCATCTAATAGCATTTTTGCATTTGAGCTCTCTATCATCACACATCTAAAATCAAAGGTTTGAACACATATTCATAGATCTAAGAAATCAACTATCAAAAGACCACAAATATACTTACAATGGGTAGTATGATCACCACCAAGGCTTCACTAAACCTTTTGAAGGTCAAAACTCCAAGAAATCTCCAAGAACACTAATGGGTCGGATCTGACTTTGCTTAAAACGTGGCCAAAGAGATGGATTCAAGGCTTCTAAGTACTACCAATGGCTTTGGAAGGTTGTTTACGATAGATTTCAACACCAAAATCAAGCGATTCGGTGGAGAAACGAAGAAATGGGAAGAAAAGTGAAGAAAATGGGTTTGGCCTCTTCTTGCCCCTGTGAGCGCGCGAGAGATGTGAGGAAAAGGAGAGAAAGAAGGAAAGAAAAGGAGGTGGGGCCAAGTGACTTCGGTCACACGGGTCCCACACGCGATCTAACTTTAACTCCGATAAAATTTCCGATCACAAATCCTTAATCTACATATTTTTCCAGTCCATGACATATTTTTATTTCTCCAAAATATTGATAAAAATTTCACACCTATTGGTACACTCACAACTCAGTATTTTAACACTTAAAAATCACTATTCATCGATTTTTCCCAAATTTGCCTATTTACTCAATTTTTCGCCCTGATTCCATTTCCAACCTTACTTTTGTCATTTGAAATCTCTAACTCAATATTTAAGCCTCCTAACACACGGTTGGCAAATTACAATTTTGCCCTTTTTGCCCCTTTTGGCCATAATACTTGGATTTTCACTAATCCACCAACTTTCATTTCACATTATTACATTAAAATAAACATTTAAATACTTGAGGTGTTATACATTTCTTTTCTTGTTGAACAAAAAGGGAGGTTGCATTTAACCTTTAAAATTACTTATCACACCTTTTCATAACCAGTTCAAAGTCTAACACATATCAATTACTCATCACAAAATCTACCCTCCGAAAGGTATAAAAGGTGGGATACGACGAAAGAGGTCTAGACACTGTATAAAACATGCGGAAGAATGGTTATGTTATTCATGAAGAACAACTTATAGCTCTATGAATCTAAGAAGTTAACAACTTAATCCTTCAAAGTACTGCACTAATTCCCTTCAAAATTAACATGTGATGTCTCAAGGACCATATAATACCTCCTTTTGTTCCTATTAAGCCTTGCAAAACCAAATTACTATCGCGACTACATCTAATCTTGAAGAGTTATCCAGCATCTCATTAAATAACTAGCTCAAATTCCACGAGGGAGATTTTTCAAATAACACGCTTAAGCTATTTAAGCATATTCAACTATGAAGAGCTACTTTAACAAATGGATCAAGTCGAAAGAAAAGGCATACATACTTTCTGCATCACTAGAATGTCTTTGGCAGTGCCTTTTGAAGGATTTACATATCCCATGGCCTTTAAAGCTCTTTTTGTCACTTTCTTCAACGCCCTTTCATAGTCTCCTCCACTTTCTTGTTCAATTTTCCTGGCATGATACATAGCAGCACCAGACCAATAGTCTCCATCAAAGTATGGCAAATGAGCAGTAGTTACCTTGAAGCCACATTTTTCAGTAGGAACAAAGAAACGATCATATATGTTGCTTAAACCAACAACAATATTTTCATCAGCAGCCTTTCTTAGCATTGAATGATACCTACATATATTAAACAAATAATATAAATACTCAATGGTTACATTGCAGTGCTAATT
>JAVKPL010003797.1:0-20442 GCA_032173675.1 Gastrolobium villosum
ATCCTGTCTCTGGTTTCTCAGATCTCGAGTGGTAACTAATTGGGCACCCAAATGCTTCAGCTCTCTTTGCTATTGCCGAACCTATCCTTCCCAAACCAACAATTCCAACTGCTCTACCACTAAACTGAAATACACAAATTCCATTAACATATTACATATATAACTAAGGGATTTAATCTCCTTTAATAGAAGATAGCTTACATCATTCCATAGAAACAAATTATGTGGGTCCCATCATTTTTTTAAAATAAAAAAAATAATGGCACAATTTTTTATGTCTCACTAGCATAAAAGGAGACAATTTAAACCCATTAATTAATTGGGTTTAAAATAATGATATAAGATATTATTACTACCAATTAGTATTACTATTAATGTCACTAACAATTTGTTTCATCATTAAATTGATTACTATCAACTTGTTTCGTTAGATTGATTATGTTGATCCAACGGTTCTGATTTAATTTTCTAAAAATATTCTTTTTTTATATATTTAATACTTTATATTTATTTTTATCTTTATTTATGTAGTTATAATTCGAAAGCAATTTTTTTATTTTGTAATCATAATTCGAAAGCATTAAATATGGGGAATTATAACCATAAACAGATAAAAATAAATATAATTGTTCGATCAACATAATTGATCTAACGGTAAAATAAACCGGTATTAACACTAATTAATAATAACAATATCCTATCTCTAAAATAATTTATATTAAACAAATTGATTACTTTTAAGAATGAATTTATTTAAGGGTTCATCCTTTCTCCTCTCACAAAAAAATATTTAATTTTAAGGTTCTGGGAAATAACTTTATCGTTATACCAAAAACACTTTGTAACACATATAAAATTTAGTAAAGTCTCTTTTGAGTCTTTCACAAAAAATATTATTTTCATTTTCATCTTTAACAAAAAAAAGTCAATCTTGGTTCCTTTATAATTTCAATTCTTTGAAAATGTGATCCATTAAAAATAATTCAGTATAAACCCAATTTAGTCTATATATATATATATATATATATATATATATATATATATATATATATATATATATATGAGGTAGGATCCTTTGATACCGGTATCAAATTTGTCTGATAGCCGTTAGATCTAAAAAGATTAACGGTGTCACATGCTTACAAATCAGAGCTGTTGATCTTTTTTGATCTAACAGCTCTCTCAGATGAGGTGTCGAATTTGACACCGATGCCAAAGGATCCTACCCCATATATATATATGAGTTAGGATCATTTTACATCAATGTAAGTTACATTCTTAATTTAATCAGTTAATCCCGCTTATATCTAAGAGCTCGAATCTTTTAGTAATGTGAGCCATTGGATATAAGTAGATCAATGGTCAAGATTGAGTGTAAGACTTCTAACTCTTACACCGTTGTAAGAATATCCTGTCCCGATATATATATATATATATATATAGGGTCAGGATCATTTAAGTTACACTCTTAATCTTGTCCGTTAATCTCACTTATATCTAAGGGCTCAATTTTTTCGATAACGTGAGCCATTAGATACAAGTGAATCAATTGTCAAGATTGAGTGTAAGACTTTTAACTCTTACACTGGTGTAAGAATATCCTACCTCTATATATATATATATATATATATATATATATATATATATATATATATATATATATATATATCGGGACAGGATATTCTTACAACGGTGTAAGAGTTAGAAGTCTTACACTCAATCTAAACCATTGATCCACTTGTATCCAATGGCTCACAATACTAAAAATTTTGAGCCCTTAGATATAAGTGAGATTAACGGACAAGATTAAGAGTAACTTACACTGGTGTCCTGATCCTATATATATATATATATATATATATATATATATATATATATCGTAAAAGATAAGAGGGAGAACCGTAATTTTTAGTAGAGAGGTGTAATCTTACAAACAAGGTTGAAAGGGGAAAACCTTAGCGGTCAATTGAAAATCGGAATTTTTCCAGAGCCCGTTTCTGACAAAGCGATCGCTCTCACAAATCCTTCTCACGACAGCCAAGGCAAGGCCAATGGCAACATCGGCGACATCATCGGTCGACACATTGGGCGTGTTGGTCACACGAATCCCCTTTTCTCTGCATTTTTTGAGGTCAATCTTGTCCAATCCGACACTGTATGTGGACACAATCTCCAGTTTCGGCAACGAATCGATGGTGTTGGCGTCTGCTCCAACATTTTTGTTCCCCACCAATGCGCGAATTGAATTAACGTGTGCTTCGGAGAAGCAACGCAATGAGGAATAGTTCCACAGTTTGAAGAGGTTGAAGCGCTTCGCGAGCTCTTCTTCGATGTAGCTGTGCATTGGGCATGTCATTAGAACGCCAACGGACTCCATTCAAACTTGAAATTGAAACAGTGATGAACTGAACCAATGCAATGAAATATTTGAAATGATATGAAAGGTTTATATGTGAGTGTATTTGAACCAATTTCATCTTGTTAGGCATTTGAAAGTGGGTAACTGATTTATTCATGTTTGGCAGAGGTTATTTAAAAATTTATGTAACTAATTCATTTGCCAATTGAAATTTGTATGTAAAATTGGACTAAAGAATCCATTAGGATTAGCATAGTGATCTGGGATGTGTGTTAGGTGTATGTAGGATAATAATATGTATTGAATTCTCATGTAATGTAAAAAAAATTGAACTAAAAACATGGTGTTCAAATCGTACTTGGAGTGTGGTATTTAAGTGATAGCTAGCTAAGTGAAAAAGGTTAGCATAAGAGATGTCAAAATTACTCTTAGATGACTTCAACATTAGTTCTTATTAGAGTTATTTTGTAAAGGTATATTTTGTAATTTCGGCTTGATTTTTCATTAATATTTTATCTTCAACTAAATATAGATTCAGGAATTTCACTCAATTTTTTCAGTAATATTTTACCCAACCAAACAACATTTTTCTATCTAAGTCAATTTTACATCTAACTCATTTTTCTCACCGATCTCTAATAATCACATTTGCCTAGTAAATCTTTTTTCCAATTGTTCCCTGTAGATAACCATGAGGGTTCGGATGAACGGTTATCTGAAGCAATGCGTCCTTCCACGAATTTATTTTCCTACCACCAACATTGTTCATCTCAGTAAGATTTTTACAGCCTTTACAAGTATAATTAATTTGAATTCGTCTAATTTAATTAAAATAAAAAATTTATTATAATAATTATTTTAATTAATCTTAGGCTTTAATGTTTCTACGTAGATAAATTATCTGTATTCACTTCCAAAATGACGTCATTTTAAGTTGAAAATTTTTAAAATTATAATAAAAAAATTATTATATCCCTAAAATAAATTATAATTATACAAATATATTGATTTTTGAACCAAAAATGATGTCATTTTGGCTCAATGTAGATAATTTATTTATTACAGAAAAAGTGAATTTTTTTTTTTTTGGTAATAAGGAGGGGCTAAAAGCACCCCAAATAGAAACCTCAGTTCAGAAACAGTGAAACACCTTACAAGCCGAGTCAAAAACCTAGGGTTTATTTATCACCCCTACTTATTAGTTTACAGGCCGGCTATATCATATTATTTATTTTAAAAAAAATAAATAAAATTATTATTTTAATAAATTTGAATAATAAAATTGAAAATTTTAATTATTCTTTTTATTGTTGAATGTTTAATAGGCTTAAATACGCTAACATGCCTAAGTCAATATTTTTATTTTTCAAATATAAGTCATATCAGACTTGTAATTTGGGACCTATACAGGCTAACAGACCAGACCGGGCCAATTATTATTATTATTTTTTTATACAGACTTGACTTATTTAAATCAATGTCTAACCTATTTACACGCATACAAATAGACCTCAATATCGTTATTCATTTATGATAAGGGAATAAATTGACAACCAATGGGCCACGAGACGAGCTATCTTTATCCATACCTTAAAAGAAACTAACATATTTTTCAAGATTGAAGATATTTTTTTAACTACTAAAAATTTTTACTACTAATTTACTACTCATCATATTATTATTGTCCATTGGATCAAACAGAAAGAATGTTAAAAAGTTTTTGAAGAGAGAAAAAATGTTACTCTAATGGTGATTAGATAGATAATAAGTTGATAATGGAAAATTTTAGTAGTTAGAATATTCCTCTTTATTTTTCAAACATTGGATTGGACTTAAACATAAAATAAGAGGGTTTTATGTTTATCATTTAACATATTATAACTTCACTTTCCTACACACACATTTAAGAGGTGGGGTCCACATATTTTTTTTCTCTTTCATCATTTCACTTTCTCTCTTCATTTTGATGTGAGAGTTGAAACAACGCTTACATTATGTTACATAACACTAATAAAACCCAAAATAAAAATGCAAAAAAGTTTTCAGTCAAAAAGATAAAGACTCGTGCCAAAATTTCAGTGTTGTTAGATACGTAAACAGATTTTTGGAATTTTAAAAACTTGTTCAGGAGAAATAAATTACCGAGGTGCACAGAAGATTTTTTTCGTGGATAAGATACTGATCGCAGACATGGAATTATAAAAAAAAATAAAAAAAATTGCTGCATACAATTAATTTGATTTTTATTATATTTATTCGTTGTCTTCTTCGTGTTCCACTGCTCATAAACAATTCAAAACTCTGATAAATCATATTTTTAAAGGAAAGCCGACAGTAATGATCAGGGTTATTAAACCTGACCCGGTATCGATCCGGTCGGGGTATTGGATCATTGGGTCATTGATCGGACCGGCGGATTATTGGTCGGATCGATTGACCCAGATATATATAGATATATAAAATAATATATAGATATTAACATATGAATTCAATTATATTTTTCATATCTAAAATGAATTAAATAAGATTTACTAAATAAGCTAAAAAACATGAAGCATGAATAAATAAAAATACACGCTATTACTATGTCAATTTAAATTGCAACTCAAAATCCCCATAAACATACCTCTCAATGACATTGAACTCATATTTTTTTAAATTCAACTATATTAAAATAACATATATCATATTCTCTTAATTTATTATTCCACAAATTGCTTCAGTATTGAAACTGAAATTTAAAGTCATTGTAGAAGAGTATACTGACAAATAAAATTATAAATTTTTTTTACAATGAGTTATACTTTTTTTCTAATAAAATGAAATAATTTTAATTTTTTTGATTTTTTTTTAAAATGCATGACCCGATCGGGTCACCGATTTTGACTGAGTTTGACCGGATTTTGACTAGGTCGATGCATGATCGTTCAATGCTTGATCCGGACCAGTCCAATGACCAGGTCATCGGGTTTCGGGTCGACCTGACCGGGTCGGGCCAGATTTTATAACACCCGTAATGATGGTTTTGGATCACCAAGATTCCATTATTGAGTCTACAGTTATTAAATTATTGAGGTTACATAAAAAAATAATGGTGCGGTCCTATTTCAATTAAAATGTAAACTAAATTTTGTAAAGAGTGATTATAATTTTTAAAGGTAAATATTATATTACTTATTTGATTATTATCATTAAATATATACAGCGATTAGCCAATAGATATAGCTCTATCTCCGCTTATTAATATATTAAGGTTATGTTTGATTATTGTTTTTAAAAATAATTTTTTCATTTTAAGAATCAAAAAATAAAAAAAAAATCGTTTCATAAGGTCTATTTTATAAAAAATTTAAAAATTGTAATTATTTTTTTTGTTTTTAGAATTAAATTTAAAGAACATGTCTCAGTTATTTTTATTTTTTATTTTAATTTTTAACTTTCAAAAAACACAGAAAATAATTATTTCCATAATTATTCTACAAAACAGTTTTAAGAACAAAAAAATCAAAACACAATCAAACATGCCCTAAGTTTCTTTAGCAGTGAATTTTCGGAAAAACTTCTCCTTTCTGAACACGTGCACCCACGTGCCCCTTCAATTACACACCGAACGTTGGCAACGGAGTGAACAACCAAATTATCTTCCTTCGGGCCTAACAATCTATGTAAATTAGCTATGGAGATTACAATACAGACCGAACATTGGCAATGGAGTGAACAACCATTGTCTTCCTTCGGGCCTAACAATCTATGTAAATTAGGTACGGGGATTACAACACACAATTATCAAGCAATTATATATATCTATATATATATATATATATATATATATATATATATATATATATATATATATATATATATATATATATATGGGATTTATACTCCTTATGCAACGTAAGAATAGTCTTCTTATACTACACTCACATCATTTTATGTGCCAATTTTTTTATTTACTTTTTTGTAATGGGACCCACCTAAGTATGCGTGTGTTGCAAAAATTCTGATCTTATGTGACATAAGAAGTATAAACCCCTATGTATATATATATATATATATATATATATATATATATATATATTCTTACACCGGTATAAGAGTTAGAAGTCGTACACTCAATCTTGACCATTGATCCACTTGTATCCAATGGCTCATATTATTAAAAAATTAGAGCCCTTAGAAATAAATGCAGTGTTTTAAAACTCGGACCGGTCATCGAACCGGTCGAGTTACTGGGTCATTGGTTCAACCGGGTTAAACCGGATTTACTGTTCACATATTAAAAATATTACTTATATTAATAAAAATTCACATAATAAAACTATCAATGAACTTCAAAAAATAAATTGATTTTCAATGATAGCAAATATTATATACTTCTAAGCTACTAGCTCTAGACCATATCCTAATATTGGATTAAAACCTTATTCTCGTATCATGACACAGATAAATTAAATCATGATAACAAATAGTATGCATGAAATATACACTAAAAAAAAAGTGTCCACTGTTGAGATGAGATCATGAGATCATCAATGTTTATCACCACTTAACTTCATGATATCATTATAAGATGCAACTAAATTACATAAATGAACTGCACTAATCTAAAATACCTTATTATTTTCACCTTACTTTTAATCATATTTATCATAAAATATGAATATAATTTAATTCAAGAGTTCTTATCAAAAAAAAAAAATACCAAAAAAAGGAATAATCGGTCTAACCCGGTCCAATCCGGATTGACTGCAAAAGCGGTCCAACTACCCGCTCGGACCGGGGAACCCACCGGGTCACCGAGTCCCGAGTCGGCCCGGCCAGTCCGAGCCGGGTTTTAAAACACTGTATAAATGGGATTAATGGTCAAGATTGAGAGTGTAACTTACACTGGTGTAAAATGATCCTGACCCATATATATATATATATATATGTATATATATATATGTATATATATATATATGTATATATATATATATGTATATATATATATATGTGATAAGATCAACTTACACCGGTGTAAGAAAAATAATTCTTACCCCAAATCTTAACCGTTGATTTCCGTGCATTTAACGGTTACAATTTATTGGGAATTAATAATTAATTAATGAGACACAATAAATCTTAATCGTTAGATGCACGTAAATCAACGGTTAAGATCTGGTGTAATAATTATTATTCTTACGGTGGTGAAGATGATTCTGCCTAATATATATATATATATATATATATATATATATATATATATATATATATATATATATATATATATATATCTTAGAGTCGTTAGATCAAAAAAGATCAACGGTGTCACATGCTTACAAATCAGAGCCGTTGATCTTTTCTGATCTAACGGCTCTCAGATTAGGTGTCAAATTTGAAATTTGATACTAGTGTCAAAGGATCCTACCTCATTAATATATATTATATATATTATATATATATATAGTAATATCCTTTGGCATCGGTGTCAAAATTTAAAATTTGACACCAATCCTTAGCCGTTGATTTCCGTCAATCAATGATCATCATTTATTGGGAATCAAACTTATTAATTAATCATTAATTCACAATAAATGATAACCGTTACTTGGCGGAAATCAAAGGTTAGGATTTGGTGTCAAATTTAAAAGTTTGACATCGGCATCAAAGGACTCTATATATATATATGGCAAAATGATTTCTGCAGCTGTTGTACCTACAGGCTATAGCAAGTCTGGATCCTTTTTTTTTAAAGCTGTGGGGCCCACATTTCTTTGTCAGCTGTAGATAACACTATCTACGGCTGTTGCAGAAAAAGCATCCCATAAGGAAAAATATTTCTCAAGTTATTTGAGATAAGTTTATCTCCGGCCACCCCAAAACTACATCGTTTTGATTATTTATTTTCTTATATTTATTGATTCACCTTTGAATGATTATGATTCCTTTTTTCTCTCTCTTCTTTTATCACCATTGATAAATCTTTGTACGATTATGATTTAGTAGTCAAAGATAAAATTATCTCCGACAGCTTGAGAAATGATAAGCCTATATATATATAGGGATTTGATTTTCTCATGTTGCATGAGAATTCAATTCTCATGTTGTGACTCAACTAGTGGTGGCCCCCACATTTATTAAAAAATGAAAAAGAAAAGAAAAGCTTTGCACGCAAATCGAAGGGTCACAAACATGAGAAAATATTTTTCCATATATGTATATATATATATATATATATATATATATATATATATATATATATATATATATATATATATATATAGGATAGGATCAACTTACACCGGTATAAGAAAAATAATTCTTACACCAAATCTTAATCGTTGATTTCTGTGCATATAATGGTTAAAACTTAATGGGAATTATTGATTGATTAATTAATAAGACACAAAAAATATTAACCGTTAGATGCATGTAAATCAACGGTTAAGATCTGATGTAAGACTTATTATTCTTACACCGGTGTAAGATGATCCTGCCCATATATATATATATATATATATATATATATATATATATATATTTATAGGGAAATCAGTTTGTCATGTTGCAGGAATCACTGTTTCTTCCTGCAACAAGGATCTGGTTAAATGTTGCATTCAAAACTTTCGACGAAATTTAGATTCTGTAAAGGATTTTCGCAGAATATTTTTTCTTTCAAAATTTTTTGTCCCAATGTTTTCTGTCAAAATTTTTTACGGAAATACTTTCTGTCAAATTTTTTTGATAGAAATGCGTTCCGTTGAAAATTTTGATGGAAATATTTTTTATCAAAAAACTTGACAAAATTATTTTCCTTCGAAAATTTTCGATGAAAATGTGTTTTGTTAAAAATTTCGACAAAAAAAAAATTTCCATCAAATTTTTTTACAGAAATAATTTAAGTCATAAATTTTGATGAAAATATTTTACGTAAATGTTGATGGAAATATTTTTCGTAAATTTTTTTGAAATAGTTATTTTACGTCGAATCTTTTCGAAGGAAATGTGTTTCGTCAAAATTCTGGACGAAAATATTTTCGTTAAAAGTTTCGACGTAATTTAGATTCTATCAATAATTTTGATTGAATTTATTTTTTCCATATAAAATTTATGTTAGTGATTATGGCAAAATCTCCCTCAAAATTTCTATCAAAACAATTTTTGTCAAAATTTTCGTTAGAACACATTACCAACGAAATTTTGAACGAAAAACGTTCCGTCAAAATTTTTGACAAAATTCTTTTTTCGTTCAAAACATTTGATGAAGGAAATCATTTTCGTCAAAACTTTTGATGGAAACTAAATTTCGTCAAAATTTTCGGTAGAAAATTCATTTTTGCAAAAATTTTCATCGGTTGAAAATTCCGACGAAAAAAATAAATTTGTGATGAAATTTTCATCGTTTGCAACATAGAAACTTCATTGAAAATAAGATCTTTTTTGGTGTTGTGAAAAGTAAATAAATATTTTTTGTTAGAAATTTTAAATTTAATTTAATCTTAAAAGTATAATAATTTTATTAATATTAAAACAAAATGTAAAATGGTAAAAATATCTCATTAACCCTCAATTTTCCTCCTTTACCATTTTTTTTAACTCTCAAATAAGGGAAGGGAATACCCTTCAATTTCCTTCCCTTCCCCTCCCTCCCCTTTGGATCCCCTTCCTTCTCCTTCCATTCAAACTCCAAAACTTTGGGAGTTGTTTTTAGATGCTAAACAAACGAAAAAATAGGCAAAGTCATGTTTAAAATTGTTTTGAGAATATAGGAATAAAGAACATTTTTGAGTTTTGACCAAGCTCTCATGATGAAACTCAATTTCAAGTGAATTGATCCGCCAAAGGAAAAAAAAGACAATGTAATAGAGAAATCTCAATAAGTCTTAAGGATTACGTTGAAATTATAAGAAAGACATTTTATTTATATTTCTCATTAAAAAGTTTCACGAAATTTACATCAATAAGAAATTCATTAAAATCATTGTATTTTTTAATGCCACAATATTGTTTTTTTGGATAACAAAAAGGGAAAACTTTTTCTCATGTTGCATGAGAATTCAATTCTCATGTTGTGACCATTCGATTTGCGTGCAAACTTTTCTTTTTTTTTTCCTTTTTTTTAATAAATGTTGGATCCACCACTAATTGAGTCACAACATGAAAATTGAATTCTCATGCAGTATGAGAAAATCAAATCCCTAACAAAAATATGGAAAATTGAAATCAGTTAAGAAGAGAAACTCATGGAATCAAAGCCATGATATTTAGGGCCAATTATCCCTTTTCTTTTCATGTGTGGGGCATTAGTCTTTAATTTCACTTTTCATTTTTTTGAACCTTTTGAGATATTTTTTCCATTTGCACGATGATGTTTGGGAAAAAAAAAACCATACCGACCCGTATATGTACACATCTTATTTTCTTGAGTAACTTTTTCATTTAATTTTTACTTAAGAGTATTTTGAGATTAAATATTTACTACTGATGTTGTCGAAGTATTATTGAATAATGGTAGTTTACAACTATACGTCTATACATAAACTGATAAACATTTGATATAAAGATGTTGCAAGATAATCTATGGGTGTAAAAATTGATTTTCACGAATTTGATACGACACAAATATAAATAATACGAATACGACACGAATTATTTGAAGGATGATATAAATGTTACACAAATTATGGGTCAAAATGGTAATTGACTAATTTTTTTTTAAAAAAAAGGTAAAAAAAAAATGGTCAAATTTATGTTGACACAACACGTGACATGAATTTTTTGTATGTTATTTTTTTCAACATGAATACGACACGAATTATTTTGCATCATGTTACGGGTCAACCCCGTGTCATCAGTTTTGACATTCCTACAATAACCACAATTGAGTCACATGCTATTTTTTTGGGTGTTATAGGGGTAAAAAAAAATTTACAAGGTGCACCGTACTCCTAAGGTTATAAAATTTTATATAGGCAAAATTTACCTAATGGAGAAATTTTGTGAAAATTCATAAAACAAACTAATTAATAAGTGTTTCCCATTTATGGGATTAATGTTTCTATAAGATATATATATATATATATATATATATATATATATATATATATATATATATATATATATATATATATATATATATATATAAAAGTACCTGGAACCCATTAAATATAAGAAACACTATTGCCCCCATTTATTTATGCTCTCATTCAAACTTAGCACTACCAAGAAAGCACCAACACGCTTTTGAAAAAAATAATAATTGCATGTCAAATATCGACACGTGAAAAATATTTTAGGATAATGTTTTTGACACGCGGTCAGTTTTTTTGACACACAATTAACACTCCGACACGCATTCGGCACATTTTGTTTTTCGAGGTCTAAATTTTATTTTATTAACGAAAAATAAAAAATTAATTTATAAGTCAATTTTTTTCTACTATGGAATTTGACATACAAAATTAACAAGGTATAAATATTTATTTTTACTTTATATTTATGTTATGAAATTTGAATATTTGATTGATTATATAACTTATTATGGACTATTATATATACTGCATATAAATTATATTATATATATTAAAATTATTATTTAATATCAAAACGTGTCCTAATGTGTCGAAATATGATATTTTTTAGAATTAATGTATTGGCGTGTCATGTCGTGTCTCGGTGCAACATAGTATAATATTTGAAACTCAAATCACTTTTTGGGTCAGATTCAAGCTATGCCCGTGACCAGGATGAAGCTTAGATTTGATTAATTTTTGGGAAAACATATCTTATATTATAAAGGAATTCCATTTTGTGGAAACCTTGTTGATGTGTCAATCTGTGGTTCAATCTGAGTTGTTCACACTACAATTTTAAAAAAAAGTTTCCTAAAATGGTAAATTGCAGAATAAATAAAATTCAAAAATAAAATGATTTTTCAAAAGCAAATCAATGGACATGATTTGTTACCTTAAAACAATGGTCAGGATTGCTTCTGGGTGTTGGTGGCAGACAACTCAATAAATAGTTTTAAATGCTCTTACAATTTCAAAATTTGAAATTTAAAAATGTTTCTTTAATCTTGAATCACGTAATTTAAAAATGTTTCTCTCTCATTGATCCTAACTAATATAGACGCCTGAACTCAATTAATATAAACGACTTCTCATTGTTCCATGAATTGCAAAATCACATTCTTCTTCTTTCTTCTGTTCTTCGTGTTTTTTTTTTTTTTTCAGATTCCATATCAGTGCAAAAACACATCCTTTTTTCCTTTTTCTGTTCTTAGTCGTTCTTTTTTCCCCCACATTCCATATCATTTGTCGTTGTGATTTTTTTGCTGTTCGTCGTCTTTTTTAAATCTTTTTTTCTCCGTTATGATTTCCTTGCTGCTGTTCATCGTCTTTTTTTTGTAACAATTGAATATCAGTTACAACACACAGCTTCAAAGAATCATCTTCTTCGTTTTGTCTTTGATCGTGGAGGATATGTTCGAGGTAACAGAAAGAGGATATGATAACAGAGGCAATCAAACTCAGGTACCAAAGGGTGTTGTGCGAGGGAGAGGGCCCCGAAGGTATGAGCCTACTAATAAAAGCAGCGATGCAACATCCCGTATGCAAATTGAATCTGCGGTTGACACAAATCTGGTCCAGCTATTTAAACCCAAAGCTCTCAAAAAGGTTATCAGCCATAGTTGAGGTAAAATTCATGTTTCTTCCCCACAACTCTATTGACGTGTTTTTATATTTTAATAAAAAAAAAATTACATGTATCGTTCTGTATAAAATAAAATATAAAAATTTAATAATTATAAAAATTTAGAATTTATATTTAAATTTGAATTTTTGATTTTGGATTTGAATTTTTAACTTTGTAATGATTAAAAAACTTATAGAAATTTTAAAGTGAATTTATACTTTTTTTTTGTTGTATATCCCACTATTTTTTGCATGGATAATTGTTAGTCATATTATTGCTGCATGAAAAAAATAAAAACATTAATTTTTTTTTGTAAAATAACAAAATTATAAATATACGTGTATAACAAATTAAAATAATATACATGTATTTTTTTAAAAAAAAATTAACATAAAATTTTTAAATATACATGTGTAACCAATTAAAATAATATACATGTATTTTTTAAAAAATATTTAACATAAAAATTTTAAATATACATGTATAACCAATTAAAATAATATACATGTATTTTTTAAAAAAAATATTTAACATAAATTTTTTAAATGTACCTGTATAACCAATTAAAAAAAAGAGGCAAGTTATATTTACAAACTTTTTTATTTACAAACTACACTATGTAGGACCGGTCCTACATTAATCACACAGTGTATGACCGGTCCTACATTAGTGTAATTGCAAAAAAAATTTGTAAACGGATCCAATCCCTTAAAAAAATATATATAAAAATCATATATTAAAATAGAAAAAAATTATATAAAAACATGTATAATTAATATAAAAAAATTTAAATACAAATAAAAAATGACGTCTGTCATTCTGTAAAAAAAATTTATTAAAATTTAAGAACTATAAAAATAAAAATTTTAATTTAGTATATAAGAAATAAATTAAACTTTCATTTTTTATTGAAAGAGTGTAATTAACACAAATACTTACAATAAATAATTATTTATATAAAATGCTGACAATTAGAGGTGGAAAATTGGGCTCGGCCCGCCAATATATTTTTATAATTCAATTGAAATTTTATCTTTCTTCTTTTATAATTAAATTACTAAATCTGATTTCAATTTTTTTTTTTTTGGTATAAAATTCTGATTTCAATTTTTGTAAATACAAATTTGTGAAATTTCAAAGACTATCGACACTAAACCTTGCAAAAAAAATAATTATTTATATAAAATTTTGGCAGTTAGAGATGAAAAATTATGCTCGGTTTAGAGGGCTGATTTGCCCTGCACTCCAACACGTTTTTTTAATTAATTTAAGATTCAACCTTTCTTCTTTTATAATTAAAAACCTAAATTAATTTCAATTTTTGTAAATATAAATTTATAAAATTTCAAAAACTAAGGACACAAATTCTTGCAAAAAAATAATTATTTATTCTTAATAATTACTCAATTAAAAAGAATGAACATTCAATGTTTTGATGTATATCATTTTTTTAATGCTAAAGTTGATTCCAACCCAATGAGTACTTGGCTCTTCATATTCTTCACCAAAATATTATTGGCGGAGTTGATGTATTATTGAGATTAAATACCATGCATTAAGTATATGCTTATATATATATGTTCATTTTGGAAATCATTATTTATACTTTTTTTTTTGATAATCAAAAAAATAAAATAATAAGTATAAATAATGATTTCCAAAATGAACATGTATATAAGCATATATTTAATGCATGGTATTTTGATATTACCATATTCATCTTCAACTCAAATTTTATCAAATCTACCTCTAATATATATTTCACAAATACACACATATCAAAGAGTTGATTTAGAGACAACTATAGAAAATATAGATAGATAGTAATTTAGAAGTAACTATAAAAATCTTTTTTTTTGTGTGGATAAATATAAAAACCTATTACATGGTGATATAAAGTGCTGACAGTTAGATGTGGCAAACTGGGCTTGGCCCGGAGGGCCGACCCGCCAATATATTTTTATAATTAAATTAAAATTTATTATTCTTCTATTATAAGTAAATTCCTAAATCTGCTTTCAATTTTTGTATATACAAATTTGTAAAATTCCAAATACAAAGGACACAAATCTTTGCAAAAGATAATTATTTATTATTATTTTTTAAATCTCATTGTAATCAACGAAAGACCATCTATGAGATAAAATATAAAAACTTAAATGTGAGTATAAGAACCCTTTTTTTGTGGATAAATATAAAATAAAATAAAATTATATGCTCATAGTTAGAGGAGGCAAACTGGGCTCGGCCCGAAGGGCCGGTCCACAAACACATTTTTATAATTAAATTAAAATTTCATCCTTCTTCTTTTATAATTAAATTCCTAAATCTGATTTTAATTTTTGTAAATACAAATTTGTAAAATTCAAAATACTAATGACACAAATCCTTGCAAAAAAAAATTATTTACATAAAATACTAATAGTTAAAGGTTGCAATCTGGGCTTGCCTAGAGGGCCTTCCCGCCCCTCCTGTTAACACGTTTTAATAATTAAATTAAAATTTCACTATTCTTCTTTTATAATTAAAATCCTAATTCAGATTTCAATTTTTGTAAATATAAATTTATAAAATTCAAAATGCTATTGACACAAATTCTTGCAAAAAAAAATAAGATAGCAATATAGGTTTTTATAAGTATAAGGTTTGCAGTACGATTAACCAACTATGACAGACGGCAAATATTTTGATTTTTTTCCCCGTGCATCGGCACAGGTAATACACTAATTTTTATACTATTGGAGAATTGTTTTATCCTAGTGGTTACCTTCAATTTTGTACATCATTTTCTTTTATTTTTTTAATAGACGTGCGCCTCACACAAAATATATTTGTGATATGAGAAAATTTTATCCTACTTTGTGACAAAATTGAAATCCTTAATTATTTTAGAAAAACTTTTTTTTTCACAAATTAAGCTATTTTTTCCAAAAGCAAACATGTTTCCCATATTGAAGGTGGAATTATACCATCAATTGGATGCCAAGTCGATATCAACAATCAACTGAATATGAACTGATTGACCAGACCAAATATTACATCCTCTTTATTGCAAACAAGAAAGAAAGACACTTGTTCACCTTCACTAAAAGGTCGGAAAGGACGATATATCTAGAACTTGTAGAATGTAGACATTGACCTAAAAATGAAACCGCATAATTTAATAATCAAATGACTGGAGTCAAAAGTGGGTTGCCGAGGAAGTGTGCCTCTAAGTTTGCAATTACAAGGTCTGCCATTTCCATGCAAGTTTCCACTGTGTCACTGCCCACATGAGGGGACAGCACAACATTGTCAAGGCCGAGTAGCTGTTCAGGCACATATGGCTCATTCTCAAACACATCAAGCCCTGCCCCACCTAATCGTCCTTCTCTCAATGCAGACACAAGTTCGGGCTCATCAATGTGCTGCCCTCGCCCAATATTGATCAAAATTCCTTTTGAGCCCAATGCATCAATAACTTGACGATTCACAATGTGACGGGTTTCTTCAGTAAGGGCACATGCCACAACAAGTATTTCAGTGTTAGCTGCCAAGTCTAGAATGCTAGCGTAGTACTTGTATCCTGTCTCTGGTTTCTCAGATCTCGAGTGGTAACTAATTGGGCACCCAAATGCTTCAGCTCTCTTTGCTATTGCCGAACCTATCCTTCCCAAGCCAACAATTCCAACTGCTTTACCACTAAACTGAAATACACAAATTACATATATAATTAAATGGAAAGTGTATTTTAGGTACTTAATAAAAAAAACACAATCCACATTTTAGTTTTTTTACAAAAAAAAAAAAAATTGTCTCGATTCCTAAGAATTCAAATTGGAGTCATATAGTTGAAATCGTGATCACTCACAAATTAAAAAAGACCCATATGAGTATTTTAAAAGAATTAAAATGAGTTCACTTTGAATTTTATAGGGATCAAGTGATTAAATTTTTTTTTTTTGTAAGAGAATAAAACGAGGACCATTATTGACCCAGAGAAAAAAGACTTTATTCTGTAATTCATTAGGTTTAAAACAATGTATACTAAATAAATTGATTTACTTTTAAAAATGAATTTATTTAAGGGGAATATATTTTTGTGTCTCGCGCAACACAAAAAAATAAGAATGATTTATTAAGGAGAAAAGAGAGAAGAAAAAGAGAGAGTTGTATCTGTTTTTTTTTTCATGGAAGAGAAACATATTTCCATAACACTTTTAAAACATAATCAAAGGTGTGATTTTACAAAGAAGAAGGTAGAAAGGGGAAACCTTAGTGGTCAATTGAAAATCGGAATTTTTCCAGAGCCCATTTCTGACAAAGCGATCGCTCTCACAAATCCTTCTCACGACAGCCAAGGCAAGGCCAATGGCGACATCGGCGACATCATCGGTCAACACATCGGGCGTGTTGGTCACACGAATCCCCTTTTCTCTGCATTTTTTGAGGTCAATCTTGTCCAATCCGACACTGTATGTGGACACAATCTCCAGTTTCGGCAACGAATCGATGGTGTTGGCGTCTGCTCCAACTTTTGTGTTCCCCACCAACGCGCGAATTGAATTAGCGTGTGCTGCGGAGAAGCAACGGAATGAGGAATAGTTCCACAGTTTGAAGAGGTTGAAGCGCTTCGCAAGCTCTTCTTCGATGTAGCTGTGCATTGGGCATGTCATTAGAACGCCAATGGATTCCATTGAAGCTTGAAATTGAAACAGTGATGAACTGAACCAATGTAATGAAATATTTGAAATGATATGAAAGGTTTATATATAGGGAACCATGAGGGTTCGGATGAACTGTTATCTGAAGCAATGCGTCCTTTCACAAATTTTTTTTCCTACCACCAACATTGATCATCTTAGTAAGATTTTTACGAGCCTTTAACAGTATAATTAATTTGAATTCGTCTAATTTAATTAAAACTCAAAATTTGTATTCAAAATTTATTATAATAATTATTTCAATTAATTTTAGGCTTTAATTTTTTTTAATTTTTTTTGGTAAGCAAAGCTTTAATATTTCTAAACAACATCGTTTTGTATTGAAAGATTAAAAAAAATATAATAAGGAAGACTATTATAACCCTGAAGTAAATTATAATTACGAAAATATCTTGATTTCCGTCCTAAAACGATGTTATTTTGGACTTAATGTAGATAACTTATCTATATTGACTGCAGAAAAAATGAACCCTTAATTTTAATGCGTAAACTGTTAAACTTGATTTAATTTTTATATTCCAATTTTGAAATTTGATTATTTTTATACTCAAAATAAATATAACAATTAGTTTAAAAAATAATATGATTAATGCGAATTATTATTAAAATTTAAAATAAAATCCACTTAAATTAGTATTTACAATATACAAATTGAAATCGTATTTTCAAAATCAAATGTACTTACCCTACAAATTCAATAAATAATATTTGAAATAAAATTGTGGGAGGAAAAAAAAACCAAATCGATTTATCCTTAATTTGGAGAAATTAATATTTGTTATCCAAGTGGAGCAATACATTCAATAACCTACAATCAATCCAAAAGGCATCACTAGATACTCATAATATCTGTACCTAGTCCTAAAGGTTGTCGTTGGAATATCTTTAGTCTTAATTCTGATCTGATCTGATGATATCCCGACCTTAAATCTATTTTACAAAACACTGTAGCTCCTCTCAACTGATCTAAAAGGTCATCTATCATAGGGAAATGATATTTATTTTTAAAGGTAACTTTGTTTAGTTGCCTATAATCCACACACAACCTCATACTTTCATCTCTCTTTTTTTTTTGACAAAGAGCACTAGTGCTCCCCACGATGACACACTTGGTCTGATAAAATGCTTTGATAGAAATTCCTCTAATTGTTTATTTAGTTCAACAAACTCTATAGGTGACATCCTATATGGTGCAATAGAAATTGGTCCTACTCCAGGTATTAGGTCAATGGAGAATTCAATTTCTCTATTTGGGGGTAAACCTGAAATTTCATCCGAAAAACCTCTGAGTATTCAGAGACAATAGGGATATTGGCTACATTAGGTTTAGCCTTTGCTTCTGAAATATTAAAGAGAACATATCCTTGTGCTCCATCTAACAAACTCTTCCTAAGTTGGGAAGTTGACAATAATAAAGATTCATTGGGAAGTTCTAACTCTTTTGTGAAAATTATATGTTTATTATGACAATCAATGACCATACAGTGTGCAGACAACCAATTCATACCAAAAACTACATTTATGTCAATCATAGGCAAACAAACTAAATCTATTCTAAACATTTTCCCTTCGATTCGAAGAGGACAATGTCTCTACTTCCTTCATGCTTGCTTCAATGTCTCTGCATCTGTTTATTAATAATGAAAAATTCCTGATTTGGTGTCCTATTATCATACTTTTTAGTTCATGTTTTAGTCCGATTCAAATTTAGTTGTCAACCATTTCTCATTAGGTTAATTCTGTACATAATTAGAATATTTGGATAATTCCTCAAATTTTGCCACATAACTTCCTTGTTTTAGTTCAAGGAATTCTATTTCTTTCCTAATTTTTTCACATTGTGAAAAACATTTTTCCAAAAAGGCATCTTTAAACATTGTTCAAGTAATAGGACAATCAACAAGTTTTGGTATTTGTCCACCGATGTTTTGCTTCTCCAATCAACAAGTATGTGGCAAAGTTTACACGATGAGTATTAGGACAATCCATTACTAAGAATATTTTTTCAAGTTCTTTTACGCATTCCATAACTGCCTCAGGGTTATAATCTCGACGAATATTGGAAGGTTTATGTTTACGAAATTTTGTGACTCCTTTGTAATCCGAATTAGGTCCTTCCACATTTGCATTTCTATGCCCACTTTCACTCTCAGCGTTATGGGTGTAATTTCTGGTTGTACGATCTTCCCCCAGCTTCTGAATAATTTGTTGATTTGTTAAAGTCTGTTCTCTAAGAGCATCTGCCACTTGGGTAAACGCATCAGTTACTGGGTTAACTTCTGGTTCAGAAGTTGAAGAAATCTGCCTTGTATCTGTCATAGATCTACATATGTTGTTTCATGGTAGTGAGTTGATCAGGCTCATTACTAAATAATCAAAAATATGCATGCTCCATGACAAAATACCAAATAATTTAGGTTTTTATTTACCTGATCCTTTGCTCTGATACCATAAAATGTATCATCCTGTAAAGATCCCAATCAACCAAATATATTTAATAATAATAATAAAATATTTAAGAAAATAAATTTAGGAAGATTAACTGTAAATATTAACATCCTTCATTATTTGTACATAGATGTAAGTTAGTACATATATTTTACATTCTAAATATTTTACTTCAGTTCTACACATATATAACATTCTTAAATTTTCCCTTCCTTTGCGAATTTCTCTATTTTCCTTCTCACTCAAATTTTA